>JAJMBA010000012.1:0-237538 GCA_030565205.1 Williopsis galapagoensis | reverse complement strand
TTTTTTTTTTTTTTTTATGAATGATAAATTATATTACTAAACTAAGATATATACGAACGTATTCTCTTTTGTTCAGTAAGCTAGAGAAGAATAAATTTCAGAATAGAATGACCAGTCATGCATGTAAATGGTGGCGAGTTGGTGAGATCAGTGTATGGTAGTTGTCAAGTGTAGTGGGCGATTCCTTTATGGGACTCTAAGTGGGTGAAAGGGACATCATACCTTTCTCACTAAGATATTGTTTGTGATACCCCCTCCTTCTCCCCGGGTCTCTGTCACTAGCACCATTTAACATCATTTTCTGTCTCGAACTCAGCCAGCTATGTCATGTATGTGGTATAGAAAGGTGATAAAGAAGTCATAGGATATGATAAAGTGAAACCGGTAGTTGAATAAAAAACGCTTTGCGGCGTGAATGGATGAATGAACAGTATGGGTGAGACCTCTTGTGATCATTCATGGAGAAAATTGGAAAATGTCAAAGCTCAGACGAAAGTGTTTGAGCGGTGGAATTGTAGTAGTGGGATGGATTTGGTTCTGAAAAGAATCGGATAGGCCAAATTAACGATTTTGCTTTTTTCTATTATTCTGTCAGGCAAACAATAGGATTCGAGGATGACAAGCAAAGCTCGCGTGGCGTAATGGCAACGCGTCTGACTTCTAATCAGAAGATTCTGGGTTCGACCCCCAGCGTGAGTGCTCTGCTTTACAATTTATTTTTTATTTTTTTTCCTCCCGAGACTCGGGCAACTTGGGCCTTTTCTCCAAGGCTGTCAGCGAAGCACAACAGCGGTAATTGTTTCGATCGTCAGATCATCTGCTCTCGTTGAATGCAATAGGGTGTAGTGATTGCATTGATTGCAATCCTGTTCAATTGTTCATGTTCGTAAAGGTTCTTCGTTTACTAGAGTCAAGAGATATTGAAGACCGTGTAGGATAGTCTTCAGTGTTTCAAATCTGTCGATGTTTTATCAGCCTGCAGAACTTGTTGTATTTAGCTGCTCACATGGCTCAAGTGTTATAGTAACCGGAGAACTTCGAAATCTCATACAGCATATACCATACAAGATTGAACACATTCAATGTCATGAAGACAAATTATCCGTCAAATATCCGTGAAAACAACTTTCCAGAGCTGTTTCCTGACTCTTCACCTGAGTGATATCCAGATTTCCCCACCTGAGGATATTTGCTGAAGCCTGGAATTTAACACTTCCCTTTTTGTGTTGTCCTTTGAATCCAACCATTTTTTAAGGGCTGTAGAATGTTGGAATGGTCCTGATAGTACGTGATTAACAGAAAACTATTTCTACTGTACTACTTGAAAAAAACCACAAATGAAGAGAAAAGAGAATGGAGTGACATTGGAGGCCGAAATATGTGACCAGTTTCATCTCTAACGATCAGAGCTATAGATAACCCTTATGGGAGTAACTACCAATCACTTTTAAGCAAACATTTACAGTCTTGAATATTTCCACCTTCGAGGAAGGAAAACGCGATGAATAGGAAAGCTGGCAGGTCACAGTACTAGTATCGACAGTACATGACCAGCGAGTGTATGACCATATGTCTATTGTCTGGTGTTACTTGTATAATATATCAACCTTTTTGTCAACGCAATCCTAAGCTTTCAAAGCTCAGGGATTAAACTTGAGTCTTGAAGCTCATCATAGAAAATAGTACAGTTTATCTCTAGCCTCGAAAGGGTCCACCTTAAGGGCTTATCAAATTTTTGTGGAGTTGCGTTTGCCATATCGGGCGAAATCCTGCCTCAGATGACCTTAACCACTTACCGCTTTGGGTATTTTCAAGGGTCGGGTTCACCATCATTATTGATCCATATGTCTAGGAATTAGGATCCTTCGGCCTCCAGGCTTCTAAAGAGCATGTCACACCGAGGGTTCCTTGATTTTCATGATAAGCCTGATGTATACGGAAGTTGGGCGTCGGGATTGAGGATGGTCTGCGATTCTCAACTTTCTAACATGTTACAACGTTATAACCTGAATTCTAATGATAAGAATTATCCAGTGAGATGCTTACAATGATTGAAACAATAACCCCATGTCCCCAAATAATCAAGAATGGATAAATAGACGGGAAGTCCCCAATGACATCGACTTCAATGCTAGTTGCAAAACCCATAGCTGAAGAGTCCACAGACCATCCACCATGTCTGGAATCAACTACAACACCATTCCGGGTAATACCACATTGGTTGACATCGATGGACACCTCACTACAGCCAAATCCAAGTCTTTGAAAGATGTCATTCTTATCCCAACCCCATCAGACGATCCTGATGATCCTTTGAACTGGACACCAAGACGTAAATGGCTCAGTGTCTTCTGTACCGTTGTCTATATGTACGGTGTTGGTGTCCCTTCTGCTGCTATTTACTCTGTCTTGACCAATATTTCCCAGGAGACTGGTATCTCACTTGGTGACTTGAACGCTGGTACTGGTTACATGTTTTTGTTTTTCGGTATTGGTTGTGCTATCTTCCAACCATTGGCTCTACAATATGGTAAGAGACCAGTCTTATTGTTCAGTATGTTTGGAACTTGTTTCGTCTGTGTGTGGGCCCCATACTCAAAGTCAAGTGGTGAATGGATCGGATCAAAGATCGTTCAAGGTTTATTGGGTTCTCCAATCGAATCTCTTTGTGAGATTGTTATCTCTGATGTTTTCTTCGAGCACGAAAGAGCAATGGGTCTTGGTATCTATGCTGTGGCATTGACAACCTCCAACTATATGGCCAGTGTGATTTCTGGCTTTATTACAGCTGGTATGGGCTGGGAATGGGTTATGTGGATGTGTGCCGTCTTTGCGGGTGTATGTTTCGTCTTCTTGGCCATCTTTATGGAAGAGACCAACTACAACAGAAAGATCGATCCAAAGAAGCTGAGCATCATCGATGGTGTTGAAGCTGATCAAGAAGCTATTGTCGAATCCGCTTCTCCTGATAAAGAGATGACTGAAATCAGAGAAGAGAAAGAGGCAGCTATGCAAGTTGTCGATGATGATTCCTCTATTGCTTCTGAAGAGAAGGTTCTTGGTCGCCATATTGATAGATCTAAACCAACGAAGAGTTTCCTTCAAAAAATGTCTTTAACCAGTGGTAAGGTTGACAATTTCGTTCTCCCATCTTTGTTCTGGGGAGCCCTCAAAATGGCCCAGTTCCCAAGTGTTTTATGGGCAGGTTTCATCAACGGTTCTTCCCTTGTCTGGTTCAACTTATTGAATGGTACTGCTGCTAGAATTCTCAGTGGTGATCCTTACCACTTCACCCCAACCCAGCGTGGTTTGGCATACTTGTCCCCTGTTGTCTTCGCTCTTATATTCTACACTTTAGTCGGCCCATTGTCTGATAAAATGAAGATCTGGTTTGCAAGAAGACGTGGTGGCCTCAGTTACCCTGAAGATCGTTTATGGATGTTGATCTTCCGTATGGTTCTCGGATTATTGGCATCTATTGGATGGGGTGTTGGTGCATACTACGAAGTTCATTGGGCAGAGCTTGTCATTTCCATGGGAGTCCTTGGTGGTTCTGGTATCTTTTCTTCCACTGCCAGTATCACGTACGTCACTGACTCTTACCATGACATGGCAACGGAAGGGATGGTTGTTGTTATGTTGATTCGTAACACCATGTCTTTTGCATGCTCATACGGTCTCACCCATTGGTTCGTCAACCTGGGGTACAAGAATGCTTTCATCAACTCTGGATTTGCACTATTTGGTTCCATGGGAACCTTTGTAATCATGAGATACACAGGTCCATACTTTAGAAACAAAACCAAACACAAATACTGGGCTTTGGTTGAAAGCCAGAAGAGCTCTCGTGGTGTTCTCCATTGATTGGAATCTGACCTATGAGCAAGTTATAACTGGCTTATGACTTGATGAGAAATAAAATGAGATTTATTATTAGTCATAATCGTAATGTATTGTAATAAATTATAATGTGTTTGTACCTCTTCTATGCTGAGAAACAAGCTGGTTCTGATACCGCAGTATCTTTTGATGTTAGAGGGCCCTTCAAGATTACCGATTACCGGGGTTCCGTTCAGAGATGCGCGGAGCTTTTCAGGATCCTCTGTCGCACCCGAGTTATCAAGAGAGTTGAACAGTACCACTTTCCTGCCTCAGGGTCCATGAGGCCAATCTATCGTTCGTCCCCTTATCGAATCACACAATGGATAACCGTTTCCGAGATGTCGAGTCTGGCCTGACAGATCAGATGCTAGAGCCCCCAAACGGCTACGATCCAGACACGGAATTCGGCTCACCATTGTCCCTTCAGTCCAAAGATGCAAAGGCATATTCAAGAAACCCCTCACTCGCAAAGATACAGCGACTCCTGGAAGGGCCTAAACCACCAAGAGATGAACCACCAAGGATCACAAACCAGCTGCTAGCTCCACTCGAACAGTTTCCTCACCAGATCAGGAACAAGTACTCGCAGAAATTGCGGGTACTGGCTAGCCTTGCCTACTTCGCTGTATGGTTCTTGATAGTTTACTCTGTCATGCGCCCTCATCTCGTGGAGGGACCTCAGCTGAAAGGAAGCAATGACGAGATTGTCTCATTGTCTTGTACAGGTGATGACTTTTTGTGGAGAGGAAAAAATCAACAATGTGGACCTAATGGAGAATGGTGTCTTCCGGGTAGGAGCGAGGTCATCGTCAAATGTCCTGCTCTATGTGATAGGGGTTGGGTGTATTCAGCTTTACCCGTCGGTGAGGAGATGATTAAATATAGACAATTTGCCATTGGTGGTGGGTTGAACAAAGGATCAAGTGATAACTCCTTGACGTATCCATATAGAGGTGATTCGTCCCCTTGTTCAAGTGCTGTCCATGGCGGTGTCCTTTCACCATTCTTTGGAGGATGTGTAAAGATCACATTTACAGGTGAGCAAATGTCATTTGAGTCGAAGAAAGGTCCATATGGAACAGGCTGGTCGGTATCTTTCCCATCTTTCTTTCCATCCAGTTATGTTTTCGGTGAACTCCCAACAGGCATCAGTGGTTGTCATGATCCTAGACTGGTCGTGATGGTTTTGAATATTTTATTCGGGGCTCCAGTGATATACATGGCTTCTGGAAGTCTTGGATTTTGGACATCGTCACTAGTGGCTTTCTGGACCATTGTTTTGGTATTGGACCCACCATATATCATCAACCCGCAAAGAGCAGAGTCAACCGCCGAGCTCGTTTCTAACGGGTTTGCTAAGATGCTACCTCTCTGTTTCGTTCTTTACACATTATGGTCAACCTCAATCAGGCACACGTTGGGTCGCACAAGCTCAGGAGTGGCAAAGTTATTGTTATGGTATCCATTATTCTGGATAGGTTCTGCCAACATCATCACATTTGATAGGGTACCGATTGATAGATTGACACCAGAAGATATTAAGCAGATGCCAGGATCAATTCTTGCCATTATCATTGTGATTCCGCTCATCATTGTCTGTGTTGCAATTCAAGCGTTTCACATCTGGAGAGCAGGAAAGTTCCCTTCCTATCTCAAGTTCTACCTCTCAATGATTGCTGGTGTTATCTTGTTAGCTAATTTGCCTAACTTGGAGCTCAGAATCCATCATTACATCCTAGGTATGATGTTGATCCCAGGTACTGCAACCAAGGGACTCACCGCATACCCACTTCAGGGACTATTACTTGGTCTGATGCTATCCGGTATAGCAAGATGGGACTTTGCCTCGATTGTTGAAACACATGTCAGTCTATTACGTGGTGAAGCTGGAGCATCCAACAAACCACCTGCTGATCTTGGATTCGATGGTTCAGCATTGACCTGGTCAAACAAATTTGACCCTGAAGAGATCATCGATGACGACCTCGATGGGTTCTCTTTGATGGTTAACGATGTGGAGGCATATGTTGGAAACAGCAGTCGTATTGAATTGCACCAGCTCTTCAACGATAACGAATATTTGAGAGCTTCCATTGATAAAGCAACGTTTGATGATAATGATATCGAGTTGTTCTTCAGAGTTGCCATGAGTTCAACTAGGGAGGGTTCTCTTCATAGAGGTGATTATACAAGGGCAGGTAAACTTAGATGGCCAAGCGGAGAATGGGATGATGCTCCAGAAGGTCTAAGTAGAACTTGATTAGAATCTCATAAATATAAGAAGTGATACTCTACAATATCAATTATTAGCGAAGTGAGTATTATTATATATAATCAGAATGTGTAAATTGAACAATCATTATTTCTTTCTACCAAAGAAACCTTTCTTCTTCTTCTTTTTTCCATCAGATGGACTTTCAGAACCGGCAGCGACAGATGCACCACTAATAGCTCCTAATGGTTTAGCTTCAATGTCGTCCTCGATTTGAATACCATTAACACCATTAATAGTGACACCTATTGGAGCACCGTTGGACTCAGCACTAGAACCGTTGGATGAAGTGTATGGCTCGTTACTCAAGTTCTCCTGTGTGGAATCAGGTGATGGGGTGAATTGTCTAGCTTTAGCAAACTGTGGGGCTGGACGACCTGATGGAGATGGTAAACTTCCTGGGATCGGTATGGATTGGAGTTGTTGCTGGTGGGTCTGTAACTGTGGTTGTTGTTGCTGCAATGGGATTGCTCCAGAGAGTTGATGTGGGGGACTGGTTGAAGTAGGGCCACCGTTTGGTGCTGAGGGTCCATTGGCTCCATTTCTTGGTCTCAGGGCGTAGTCGTTACTCATAGTTGAAGGAGACACCAATGGGTATGATGACTTTCTGTTCTTTCTCGATGTTGGCTTGAAACCTGGGGCAACTTGAGGACCAACGTTCATGAAATCAGATGCTTCCCTAGCAGGCATAGTGTTCAAACGACGAGATTGTTGTTGTTGTGGTTGGAATTGCTGATCAAGTGGTGGTTGGTTTTGGTAATCCATATATTGTTGTGGTGGGTGCTGGTTCTGGAATTGATGACCCTGTGGTGGACGTTGATGGTACTGTTGTACCTGGTTTTGAGATGAGTGACGTGTCTTTGGCATTAATGCAGGTTGCAACTGTGGTGGTTGATGCTGTTGAGATGGCATCTGTTGTGGTGGTGGACGGTTCATTTGAGTCAAGTTCAATTGTGAGAGCTTCTTGTTCAATTCTTCCTCCTTATTAGCCAACAATTGTTCCTTCTTCAAGATATCCAATTCTCTTGCTGAGAAATCTGGATCAGCAGAGACACCTGAAGTTGGTGGAGTAGGTAATTGCAATGATGGTGCGTTACCATTCTCAACTTGTTGCTTGACAGGGGAATCAACTTGTGCTGAGTAAATTGCAATATCATCAGTCAAATCACGGAGATCTGGTGTACCACTCTCGGAGTGTTTGAAAGGAACACCGTTGTTTTGAGAAACATGTGCTGGAATTTCAGAATTAAACACTTCACGTTGAGTTGAAGGGACAGCTGGCACTGGAAAAGCAGGTTGAGCGACCTGTGAAAGTTCAGCCTGTGGTGGGGAACGTTGAATGGACTTCTCATTAAGGATCGAACTTTGAAGTTCTCTAGATTTGGCATCAAGTTCGTATTGGAGTTGAGTTTGCTTCTGTTGGAGTCTTTGGACCTCAATCTCAGCTTGTTGCAATGCTCTTGATTTCTGTTGATAGTTCTGTTGTAAGTTTGATTGTTCAGACTTGAAAGCGAGCAAAGATGTGTTCAAATCTTGGATCTGAATATCCTTCTGAGATGATGCAGTGGCATGTTGTTGTAACTGTTCATTCTCTCTGACAAGTTTCTTATAGTTCTCATTGTGTTGAGCCAATGAACCTGTCAATCTCTCAACCTCCAATTTCAAAGCGGAAATCTCTTTAACATCGTTTCTCTTGAAGAAGAGGGAAGATGGAGAAGTGTTCAGCTTCTCGAATTGACAAATGCTAGCATAGAGGAACTCCAAGTATGGGGTCTTGATTCCATGGTCATCAGCCAATAAGATTGGTTGTAAAAGAAGCATATCTATGTCCAAGTTGTTCTTGTGGTAGAAGTTGTAGAACAACTCGGGTGAGTTCAAGAACTCTGCAGCCTTGGAAGTAGTGTTCTCCTTGTTGATATCAATCCAGTTATTCAACAAGTTTGACTCATTCTCAAATCCAACTGGGAGTTTGGAACCCATAGTCTTAGCAACGGTGACCAATTCAGTAACCAAACCTGATAACAAAGGCTTTGCCAAGATTTGCTTTGTCAAGGCAGCCGGAGAAGGTTCCTCGAAAAGAATCAATAATGGATCGAAACAGACTCTTGGAATGGCGAATTTCCATTGTTCAACGAGGAATTCTAAGTAGGTGTTCTTAATGCCAACCTTGACACCGTCATCGGCTGAGCCCTGGATCAACTTACCCAAAGCAGAGAGATCTGTAACCATTGAGGCAGGGAATTTTGTGTTTGAAGTACCGGATTCACCCAATAAGATGTTCTTCTTTGGTGTGTTCTTCAACAAGTATGAGTTTTGTCCGATTTTGCGGATGTCGATGGTTGAGAGGATGGAAAACACGGAGATGTTCAAGTTTTGTGGGAGACAGTTCTTGACAAATGGTTCGAGGTTGACGAATCCCGTTGACTCGATCAAAACGATGGTGCTTTTGCTCAAAAATGGTGAGAGTTTTGATGAAATGGTAGATATGTCCTGGAGTGATTTGGCACTGAGCAAGACAACGTCATATTTGAGCTTCTTGAGGTTTGTGAAATCGTTCAAGACAAACTCTGGATTGAACTTTGATTCAGAACTTGCCTTCTCGTCGAAGAACTGGATCTTTTGTTCGGTGTTGAGTTCTTCATTGACAATATGAACCTGAAATTTCTCTGTGGCATGTAATCTCTTAGCGTAGAAGAGGATCTTGGAGTTAGATCCAGCCACCAAAAGGTTTAGCTTGGAAGACATAACGGAGTGGGAGCCTGTGTGAGATGGAGGGCTTCGTTATGTGTGAAGAGTATCAGTGTGGCCACCAGATCTGGTAAAGAGTTGGAGTGGTTTTGTGAAATTGAATTGGTGGCACCTAAGCGAGACAGGCACAAATAAAACGGAGGAAAAACAAAAAAAAACTCCTTGCAGTCTAGCACAACACAGAGGTAATTATAAGGGGTGAAGCAGAGAGCACAGGAACGAGTGGAAAACCAGTTATCTTAGATGTACAAGGGTAAATGGATAAACAACAAGGAGCCAGTGATGTCTTGATGTTTTAAGGGAATTGCGGTTATTTCGTCAAGCCGTGTTCCTTTTCGTGTGACTTTTTTTTTTTATTTATTTTTCTCGTTTTTTTCCTCGATCCAGCCGAGTTTTCGCGTAAAAAAAGTTGCTTTGGCTTTTTGACATGGGCTGTGCTGTTTTTATTTTTTATTTATTATAGGTGCACTACCTTAACCTCGATCTGTCCATTTACAGACGAGCCGACGCTGTATCTGTCTAGCTTTCATCCGGACAACCATTTCTACCTACTCCTGAGATCTATAATTAGTCCGTCTAAGGTTTCTAGAGTCAAGGCTTTTGTAGCATGTACCTTCAAAGTTCATATATGAAGGCCTTCCACTAGTGTTTTACCTTTCCTTCAGTGAATACGATTTGGCCAGTAACCACAGCTCCCGGCTCTAACGAAGGTATCACGCTGTGTAGTTCAGCTTCGTTTCAGCTCGAATTCAGCACAAGCCCAATGCCAATCCGGAGCATCATCCCGGGGAACATTAGATGGCATACCCTTTACGCTCTGAAGCCTGGGCTTGAGCCTCGTACGACCTGAGCTCTTAGTGAGGTAACTACGGAACATACATATTTGACAATAAGACCATGCTGGACAGGTTCTATTCGACCACCCATGGGCAAGATCTTATTGCTGTGGAATTAACCCTTTGGAGCATGAAATTAAGGCACTTGTTTCAGCAACACTCCATAAAAGGAATCAGATCGTCCAAGTACTACCTTCCCGGTCAGCAGCTCGGGAGCGGATAATCGGTTGAGCCGTCTTCCGCTCCTGGCGGACTTAAACGGGCCTCGTCGGGAATAACGGATCGCCCTTGTCATGGGGTTGCCCTTGAGTCAGAGAGAATGATATCGTGGAAAACACTCTAACTAGTATGATGTACTAAATGCTGTTAGTTTCTGCGAGAGTCTACACAGATACTCAAAGAAACAGGGGACAGTTGTAATGAGATATTTTGGTTAAAAGAAGGCTGCATGGTTGGATACTCTATATTAATTTGTATTGTTTGTACTAAGTCTAACCACCGTACATGGAGCTGAAAACCTCACTAATGTTGATAATTATGGATCATATTGATTCATACAGCTTTATACACAAACTGAAGTATTTCCGCTGGATTATCAGCCATCAAGCTAGCCTAGCCGCCAGATCTCGGCACCTTCCTAATCGGGGATCACCAAAACCACAACAGTAGTACCAGTTACAACTTATGCGTCTGGTGTCTGCCGGTTGATGTTTGGACTTCGTAATCAAGATGACTACTACAACTAAATATTTATCACATATGCGTTACATTATTATACATTAGACTGGTTAGCAGCAAACCCAA
This sequence comes from Williopsis galapagoensis, assembly GCA_030565205.1. NCBI lineage: Eukaryota > Fungi > Ascomycota > Saccharomycetes > Phaffomycetales > Wickerhamomycetaceae > Williopsis > Williopsis galapagoensis. The sequence continues at coordinate 226,996 of JAJMBA010000012.1, read as the reverse complement.
GAGAAGAAAAACAAAAACATCATCATAGCAAGAACTGAAACTCAAACCTCAACCACTCATACAGGTTTAACCGGAACACATTTCACAAGCCTCTGGGTTGTTGATGGCACAGGCAATGACCTTGGAACTGAAGATGTCAGCCTCAGTAGCATCTTCAGCCTCTGGGGCGGCAGCAGCCTCTTCCTTTGGAGACTCAGCAGCTGGAGCTGGAGCTGGAGTGGCAACTGGAACTGGCGATGGCTTATCGGCCTCCTCAAGGGACAAAGAAGCGATAGAAGTAGCCGTGGTATCAACGGTCTTTGGAGATGATGAACCTTCACGGGAAGAATCGGTAACAATCTCAGACTCCTCTTGTTCAATGAAAGCACGTGGAATATATTCTGGACGTTTCAAGTTCTCCAAGTTAACCTTACTCAAACCAGCAGAAGCAGCGATACTGGAATCAATGGTGAATTGGATAGCAGCAGAAGCAGCTTGAGTTCTCAAGTAGTACATACCAGTCTTCAAACCCTTTTTCCAACCGTAGAAGTGCATGGAGGTCAACTTACCCATTGTTGGGTCCTTAATGTGGATGTTCAACGATTGAGATTGATCAATGTAAGCGGCACGGTCAGCAGACATGTCGATGATCGTCTTTTGGGAAATCTCCCAAACGGTCTTGTATAACTCCTTCAATTCCTTTGGAATGTTTGGCAAGTTTTGAATGGAACCGTTGTCACTGATGATGTGTGACTTCATAGCATCATCCCAGACACCCAAGTCAACCAAATCACGTAACAAGTATGGATTAACAATTTGAAACTCACCAGCAAGAACACGACGAGAGTAAATGTTGGAGGTGTATGGCTCGAAACACTCGTTGTAACCAAGAATTTGAGATGTAGAAGCAGTTGGCATTGGAGCAACCAAGAGAGAGTTTCTCAAACCGTGCTCCATAACTTGAGATCTCAAAGTATCCCAATCCCACAAGTCAGTTGGCTTACGGTTCCACAAATCGAATTGGAACTCACCTTGTGAAGCTGGAGAGCCTTGGAAAGTCTCGTATGGACCTTCAACTTGGGCCAACTCCATGGAAGACTCAAGGGCCGCGTGGTAGATGGTCTCAAAGATTTGAATGTTCAACTCCTTAGCTTTCTCAGACTCGAATGGCAAACGCAACATCATGAAAGCATCAGCAAGACCTTGGACACCCACAGCAATTGGTCTGTTTCTCATGTTGGAGTTGCGGGCCTCTGGAACGGGGTAGTAGTTACGATCAATGATTCTGTTCAAGTTCTTGGTCAACACCTTGGCAACTCTGTGCAACTCGTTGAAGTTGTAATGTTGGGTCAAACCATCAGCAGACTTCTCGATGAAAGCTGGCAAAGCAATGGAAGCCAAGTTACAAACAGCAACCTCATCTGGGGAAGAGTACTCGACAATCTCACAACACAAGTTGGAAGACTTGATGACACCCAAGTTCTTTTGGTTGGTCTTCTGGTTACAAGCATCCTTGTAAAGCATGAATGGAGTACCAGTCTCAGTTTGTGCCTCCAAGATAGCATACCACAACTTTTGTGCCTTGATGGTCTTTCTTCCACGGCCTTCAGACTCGTACTTCTCGTACAAAGCCTCAAACTCATCACCGAAACAATCAGCCAAACCTGGTGCCTCATTTGGAGAGAACAAGGTCCAGTCCTTGTTTTGCTCAACACGCTTCATGAACAAATCGGAGATCCACAAAGCTGGGAACAAATCACGGGCTCTGATTTCTTCTTTACCATGGTTCTTTCTGATGTCGATGAAATCAAAGATATCCGCGTGCCATGGCTCCAAGTAGAGGGCGAAAGCACCTGGTCTCTTGTTACCACCTTGGTCAACGTATCTAGCAGTGTTGTTGAAGACACGGATCATAGGAATCAAACCGTTAGAGGTACCATTGGTACCAGCAATGTAAGAGCCAGTGGATCTAATGTTGTGGATGTGCAAACCAATACCACCAGCGGTCTTGGAAATGAGGGCACATTGTTTCAAAGTATCATAGATACCATCGATGGAATCTTCCTTCATAGCAACAAGGAAACATGAAGACATTTGTGGGTGGGGAGTACCAGCGTTGAACAAAGTTGGTGAAGCATGGGTGAAGTAACGCTCAGACATGAGGTTATAAGTTTCAATGACGGACTTGATATCTCTACCGTGAATACCGATAGCAACTCTCATCACCAAATGTTGTGGACGCTCAGCGATCTTGCCATCAACCTTCAACAAATATGATCTCTCCAAAGTCTTGAAGCCGAAGTAGTTGTAGTTGAAATCTCTGTCGTAGACAATGGTACTGTTAAGCTCATCTTTAAACTCTTGGACGATATCGTAGGTCTCTTTGGAAAGCATAGGAGCGTGCTTACCGGTCTTTGGGTTGATGTAGTGGTATAACTCATCGACAACAGCCGAGAATTGCTTGGTGGTTTGCTTGTGCAAGTTGGAGATGGCAATTCTGGCAGCCAAGACGGCGTAATCTGGGTGGACAGTGGTCAAGTAGGCACAGGTCTCAGCGGCCAAGTTATCCAACTCAATAGTAGTGACACCCTCGTAGACACCGGAAATGATTCTCTGTGTGATCTTCACGGCATCGACGTGTGCTGGGTCAAGGCCATAGCAAAGTCTTGAAATTCTGGCAGTGATCTTATCGAACTTGACGTGCTCGCGGCGACCGTCTCTCTTGTAGACATACATGTTGAGTGTGTGTTGATGGGGTATTTGGGTGGGAGAAGGTGGTTGTGTCTTAAAGAACTAGATGGTATAGAAAGTAGATCGAAGGAAACGAGATGCGGACGCGGTTCTTATATATGGGAAAGCGTCGTGTGTGAAGCGGTGGCGGAGGGCCCAAAATAACGCGTCCGCGCCGTGTTTTCGCGTCTGGTTCGCGTCGCACCCGCGTCTGATTGGCCAGCAAGTGTCAACAAACAACACGAAAACGACACCAGAAAACACGTTTCTGGCAAATTCAAAACAAGGCACGCGTCTGTTGTGCACACCGATGACAAATTGGGGGCAATCACTCCCAGGCGCCCCTAATGTCCAAAAGATAGGTACAGTGGTACCGGAGAACATGCATGAGATGATATCCAGCACCCACTACCGATCTAGATGGCCTACTGATGGGCATCCTGTAGTTCATCAACAACTCACACGATCTGTAATTGTCACTTATTGAATTATCTACAATCATCACGCTATTCATTTGGTCAACATAAATCCACATCTGAAGCAAAGTTGAGGGTGTTATTGCAAAATCTGACACGGTACTTTTTTGGGTGAGATTTTAGACCTTTAATTGTAATGTAGCACGCAATTAAACAGTAATGTAATTTGGGGCACAATCGAGATTCGATGCGGGTAAAACCCCTGATCACACCTGAAACACCCAGACTCCCTAGCAATGCAAGCTTGAAACAAAATGTGATGGTCCAACCATGATCTTATCTTTGGGAAACTTCAAAATGGAAGGTCAATGTGCATGAGATTGAGGTTGAATAGCGATGATCTATAACTCAAGATCATCAAATATCAAAAACTAGAAACAACTTGCACACTAGCTTTAAAGACTAATACTCCATTGTAATAAACTACAGTTAGTAATTGTCAGCTCTCAGATATTGTCAGCAAAATTCAATATGATATTTGTAGTTTGAGCAATTCATAGTTTAGAAGTTGATTGATCTCCTACTACAATATCAAACATGGAGCAATATACGTGGAATTTATAAAAGAACTGAAACTTCCAAAAGAAGTAAGATAAAGAGTCGTAAGGACATTCAATATCCAAGTCTTCAAGCTCTAGGTTCACCCATATTTCTTTCGGTTTTCAACCCGCTCTTCAAGCGTTAGAGCTGAAAGGTCTTGGGTTGCGGATCTTTCCATCTTCTGAGCTTCAGCCACGAGGCTTCTCTTCAACTCCTTCGAGGAGTCAATCCACTTATCATTGACAGTGTAACAAAGCTTGTTGAATAACATGTTTTTCTTGTCATTCAATGGGAAACGGGTCAAACTGTATTCACATATGTCTCAACACACATCCTCATCCGGAAATACTACCGTTAATGTGGAGATTGCCTCCTGAAACTTCGACAAATATAGTTTGACCAACATTGAATCGATGATATTGTCTGGACGAGTAGAGTAAGAACACTTACTCTTAAACAGTTACTCTTAAACTAGCTTAACTCTTGCTGGTAAGTACCCACATAAAAAGAGGCAAAAATATCGAAGAGTTCACTCAATACCTCCTTGGTTGGAGATTTCATTGTTGGGTTGAGCATCTCCGTGTACGTATTACTCTCGACTTTTCTCACCAATACATCACTGACGTTCACATTGTCATCACCATTGGTTTACCAAATGAGTCCTTCCCATGAGCATTGCTTCTCTGGATTATCTTTCCTTCAACATCGAAAATTTTGTTGCCTTTGATCTCATCAGGCAGCAGCTCTTCAAGACCTTCGTTGATGAAAACATGAACAACACGGTCGAAGAAAAGGGCAAAGTCACTCCTTCCCTTCAAGCATGGCACGGGTTTCAGGAAGTCTTCGCCAACACGGTGAGATCTTGTGCGCTCAGCTTCGACATTGATTTGTCTGTCCTTATCAGCATCTGATTGCTCAAAAAACCTGATGGGCTAGAGTGGTCACACCGCTGGATGTAGCACTCATGTTTTGGGTCTCGACGGTAGCTATTTCGTTCCAATCTGTAATATATACAATTTCAGCCGTTATATATACTGTTCTCGTCGTTTGGAGTTCTAAGCCTGGTTCAGTAGACCAATTCTCTCAGTAATAGGGATAACTGAGCTTCTTAAATATACCGTTTGTAGCCAGTTGGTCATTCAAGAACAAGAGAGATAACACGAGATGGGAAACACATGGGAAAAGGGAAAGAGCAAATATCATCGATGTATGGTTTCCTAAAGAGTGATACCACCACATAATAACTCGGTTTGAAATATGAAGCTCATACCCAAAGGTAACAAAGGAAACAAGGGAAACAGGACATAAAAAAGTAACCGTAACAAGACATTCCGTGTAGTGGTCTGTATTGCTATTTCCTTGGAAGGGTCTGCAGACAAGCAGCATTCGAAGCTTCTCTCTTCGTGATAGACCACCTTGAAGATGTTGATATGTGAAGTATGATCTGGCCAAATAGTGGAGACGTCAGACTTCAAGTCCCGATAGTCTGATCCAACAGGGGAGGGCAAGACCGTGAGACATGAAAATCTGGAGAGCAGTGCTCTTACAACCTAGTACCTGAGAGAAGAGATCATAGGCATATCGAAAGTAGTGTAAAGTGTATGGGGTTAAAAGTGACGGGTCATGATTTGTTTGGGGCACCCCACGCCGAGGGGAGCCCAGATCAAGATTATCATCAAGATCAGAATGTAAACAAACAGAGCCACGATCCTCAGAACACACTCAACTAGAGCGCTTCAGAAGATGGGCGAGCACAATCTCTCGATAGATCGTATCTATGGTACATCATCCAACTCACAGCTCAATTTCACTGTCTCAACCAATTTAGTCGCATACATCGCCAGTGGAGGTGTTGTTGTCGCTCACATCGAGAAAGACTCCGGTCGCCTTTTCCACCAGCGATTCTTCTGTGCAAGCAATTCCAAAGGATCCCAAAGTCCTAATGTTGTTTCATCACAATCAGCCTATGCTTATCTCAACATGATGCAAAGCGCCTCATCACAAGAAGAGAAAGACAGCTACGACTTACCGAAGGTGGCCCAGACAGTTACAATCAATGAACCCTCATCTCTCAATATGAGCGATCTCTCAGTTTCATCGCCATCAAGACAGCAACAGACAGTGAAAAGTATCTCATGTTTAGCCATATCACCCGACGAGAAAATGCTAGCCATTGGTGAGACCGGAAGCCAACCACGAATCTTACTATTCTCACTCGCACCAGACTCATACAACCATCCTTTCCTGAGCATATCTGAACATAACTTTGGAATTACGGCGCTTCATTTCTCACCAGATTCAAAACATCTTCTCAGCATTGGTGATACTCATGATGGGTTCATATACATATGGAGATTGAATGGGTTGCAACCTAAGATAATGGGGGTCAACAAGTGCACGTCCCAAATTAATGGTGTCGTTTGGTATGAGGATTCCATTATAACATACGGTGTGCGGTATATTAAAATATGGAAATTCGAAGAGTTTGAGAAGAAGTCCATGATACAGGGTAAGAATGTCATACTAGGAGACTTTATCAATGTGAACTTTGTCTCCACGTCCCCAGTCCCACACAATGAAGGAGACGACGACATCTTATTCCTTACATCACTGGGCGAGATTTGTGGATATAACTATATGACAAATACATTGACGCTCAGATATGTTCTCAACACTGAAGAGAAAGCTGGTGTTATACTCTCAGACCCATACACACAGAGGGTTTGGATGTCAATAGGTACCAGCATTGTGGGACTGAACCAGAAGGATTTGACAGGTACACTCGAAAAGGATAATGATGGATCTATCGACTCTCCTTCAAAGGTAAGATTTCTTCCTCAGATTCCATGCATCAAACAGTTGTCATCAAAGTACTTGGTTTATATCACACTGAACGAGGAAATCAAGTTATTCGATATTGAAACCGGAAAGTCATCCCATTTGATTGATTCACTTTCGAAAAGTGTATATGGTGTGAAGTTTACCACAATGGGCTCAATAATAAGCTGGACCAAAGAAGGTGTTTTGAAATCGATCGATCCGAAGACCCTTGACCTGAATGATTTCGGCAAAGTCAATGTCACCGAGTTCTCAAATAAAGTCATTGACAACCATGTGACCGCCATGGAGCTCACCAATGATGCAAATTTTGTTTTTGGTGACGCTTATGGGAACCTTGTTGTTCAGTCTAAAGATGGTGATACCATATTTACTGACCAGGCCCATGAATTCTCAATCAATGAGGTGAAGTACTTTGAAATCGAAGGGGTGCAGTTCATTGTAAGTATTGGCCGTGATCGAATGATACAGGTGTATGCAAAGTCATCATCCGATCAAGCTTTCAATAATGATATTGGCACTGAATGGTCCATATATCAGACTTTGGCAGAACACAGAGGGAACCTTTTACAACTTCTCTACTATGAAAGATGCATATATGTTTCATCAGCTGATAGATCCATTACTGTTCACAAATTTAATATCGATGAAGGCATAGTGAGTATTGATAAACGGAAGACGTTGTCGATGAAGTCAAGCCCAGTTGCAATTTCGGTAACCCAAAGAGATGAGCTTGTTGTTTCCACAAGTGATAAGCAGATCACTATTTTCAGCATCGATTCACTCGAGTCCACAAGAACGATGAAGTTGAGCGGAGAGAACAATGAATTAGTATTGGCAGATAACATTGTCATAACATCAAATGGATCCACTTTGGTTTGCTCGTGTACTGATAAGAGTATTCGTAAGTTCAATTACATAACTGGTCGTCAAATATGTGTGAATTGGGGTCACTCTGATGCTATCAAATATTTATTACAATTCGAAGATCATTTAATCACGTTGAGTAATAATGGTTGTCTTTTTGCATGGGCATTCTCGAATAGTGAAAATGGAACCATTGCAAAATCCAGTTCAATAAAGAAGTACGAGGATTTGGCATCACCACCAAAAGTCACAAGAAAAATCAGAAAACCTACTATATCACAAAATTCCACCCCAGTGAAGAGATCTACAATTCAAAATATTTCCACTCCAACCTTGACCCATAGATCCCCTGCAAATACAAGATTACAAAACACCGTGAAGATGACTCCAAACAGTCCTAAATTGACGAATAATTCCAAAACAAACTTATCACCAAGTCCTACACCATCTTCACGTTTCCAACAACCTCAAACAACCTCGGCATATTTGAGAAGCACCTCTCCCACATCTACACATAGAACACCAAGCAGATCTAGTCCAGCTCCAGCTTTGGCGAGACGCACTCCAGCTTTGGTATCAGACAACAATACCCTCACACCTCAAAAATCCCGTCTGATTGAAAAGAACCATATATCAAACAATGAAAACCAAGCAATATTGGCTACACAGTTAATCAAAGATTTGAAAACTTTCAAAGAAAATATATCAATGTACACCACGGAGGATGTATCAAACGTCAAAGACGAGATCAGAGGTTTATTCAATTATGAAGAAGAACTTCTGTCAAAATACAACGATGGAGTAAAAGAGTTATTAGCCTCGTTGATGAACAAGTGAGCTACAGATATGCCTTGTTAAATAATAAATATATCTCACTCTAATAAATACTTTGCGCAAAACATGGATGATTCAATGGCTTGTGATCTTCTCATGATTTTGCACGGAGCTATCCTGGACTTTCTTAAATATTTTCTCATAATTAGAGCTAGTCTGACCCACAAACCTCTGCTCATCCTGGGTTTTCAACTCTTTCCACTTCTCATCAGCCTGCTGAGCCAATAACTTTGTTCTCAAAACCCTCTGTTGATCATCCAACAACTCCTGCAACGTTGGGGCGTCCGGTCTAGTGAACCGCAACCAACTCAACCACCGTGGATGAACGTCCCTATTGACATACGCACCAACGTTACCAGCTGCATATCTCATACCGTGTGAAGGAACATCAGAGTCGTGATATTGCACCACACGTCTTCTTCTGGCATGTTTTGAATGGTTGAAGAGTTCCCAGAACGTGTTCCCTTCGAGGTCATACCCCACAAACCATGAACGTCGAAGGGGGATCCAGGAGATGGCCTTGTATTGATGATAAAGAAATTTCCACCTGGAGATACTGAATGGGAGTCTCTCCATAATGTTTGAATGATCTGAAAAGTGTATATATGCTCAGTAGTGCTGGTGTTTTGTTACAAGAGAAAGACCAAGCGGGTAGTGGGAGTAAATAGTTCGGGTCTCTTTTCGGATTTAAACAGAGATCATCAACCCACACCACCAATGAGGAGCACAGCACACAGCCACACAATACACACAATACACACACACAGGTACAATGGCGGACCATCTGCGATACGTCCCACCAATACCCATTCAGATGCATGATGAAACCGACCCGGACGAGGTGCACGACCACGAAGCACCCCTTGTAGGATCATGGGCGAAAGAGGTGACGATAGCAGAATGTACGGTGGTGACGGAGGCCAATGGGAGACAGTACGCGAGTTGGAAGATCACGATAGAGACACAGAAACATGGCACGATCCAGATCGTAAGGCGATACAGCGAGTGTGATCTGCTCAGGAGAGCGTTGGTGAAGGGGTTTCCTAATCATGAGAAGGAGATACCCAAACTGCCGCCAAAGAAGGCGTTCGGCAATTTGGAGACAAAGTTCTTGCAAAAGAGACGAAGGGGATTGGAATACTTTTTAAGTTGTGTCATGTTGAATCCGGTATTGGGGAATAGTAACTCTGTAAAGAAGTTTGTTAAAGGATGACTGATTGATTTGAGGCTTCCCAGTTTGTATCGAAGAAACGATATTTAGTAATCATATCTATTGAAGATTTGGCATCATTTTGAAGCATTTGGATTTGGAAAGAAATTTCAATAACTGTAGATCTCAAATGAGATCTTTACTCTACAAATCATTGATAGGAAGCAGTTGACTGCCTATGTCTTGCGGTTAAAAGCCCTGACCTTTTTGCTTACGTGTAAATCTTCAAAACCATCCGCATTGGGAAATGAAGTACGGCAGGAACAATGCCATGATGAGATTGTGTCTGCTCCCATCAGCCCATCCACTCCTCTCTCTGTCCACTAAACGACATACACAACCATTCATACCCACAATGAGTGAACTACTACAAAGGGAGGAAACTTTTTACTCAAGGTTGAGCTCCTATATCACAACGAGATTAGCCTCGCTGAAAGCACTCAACGACGAGACACAATTCACATCCGACTTACAACTCATACAATACGTCCTCAGACGTGCCGTCAAACATGGCTACTCTATAACAACGGGCAGAGTGAACTATTGGTACATCTTTGAGTCCACAGTGAAATCATATCGTGATAACAGAGCCTTGGTTTTTGCCAAACCTACGGGGTTGAAAGGTGAGGGGGCATTCGAGAAAGTTGAGTATACTTTTCAAGACGTTTATGATATTGTGTTGAGATTGTCCGAGATATTGGTGCACAGATACGGTGTCTCACCTGGTGATACAATTGGATTGGACTATACAAATAAACCAATGTTTTTATTCCTATGGATGGCATTGTGGAATATCGGCGCCACGCCTGCTTTTTTGAACTATAACATCACGGGTGAACCATTGGTGCATTGTATCACGATTGCTAATATGAGACAGGTGTTCATTGATCCCTTGAGCGCACATAACGTGAAGGCCACTGAGGATAAGATACCCAGTGATGTTAAATTACAATACTGGGATGAGGAACAAATTCTTTGTGAAGCGCAGAATCCAAACTCTATCAAGTTCAGACAAGAGGACAACAAGAGAAACCCACATGACTCAGATTTCAAACCAGCTGCGTTGATTTATACATCTGGTACAACTGGCTTACCAAAATCAGCCATCATGAGCTGGAGAAAAGCAGGATTTGGATCGAGTTTATACGGATACATCGTCAAGATCACTTCCGAATCCACTGTGTTCACCTCGATGCCGTTATACCACTCCACCGCATCGATGCTTGGTGTGTGTGCGGCATGGAACCATGGTGGATGCATCGCATTGAGTACGAAATTCTCAACCTCGACAATCTGGCAACAGATCAAGTTGACGGACTCTACACATTTGCAATACGTCGGTGAAGTGTGTCGATACTTGGTGAATTCCAAACCACACCCAGATGAGCGGAATCATAATGTGAGAGTGGCATATGGTAACGGATTGCGTAGTGATATTTGGAAACAGTTCAAGGGGAGATTCGGTATCGAGGCCATTGGTGAGTTTTACGCCGCTACGGAGTCGCCTATTGCGTTGACGAGTTTCCAAGTTGGGGATGTTGGTATCGGAGCGTGTAGAAATTATGGAAAGTTAATCAATTCGATCCTACAGTTCCAACAAACCATTATTAGTATGGATCCAGAGGATAATTGTGTGGAGTTGAGAGATCCGGTGACGGGGTTATGCAAAGTTGCTGAAGTGGGTGAGCCCGGTGAACTGTTGATGAATATCTTCAGGGCCAGTAGACCTGAGACCATGTTCCAAGGATATCTGGGTAACAAGAAGGAAACCGAGTCCAAGATCTTGAGAAACGTGTTCCGTAAAGGTGATGCATGGTATAGATCCGGTGACCTTCTCAAGAGTGATGAGCGTGGATTTTGGTACTTTGTCGATAGACTCGGTGATACGTTCCGTTGGAAATCTGAGAATGTGAGTGCCACTGAAGTTGAGAAGGAGTTTGCAAACGTTCCTGAGGTGAAGGAAACGGTTGTCGTTGGTGTCAAGGTTCCAAACCATGAAGGTCGAGCAGGATTTGCCGTTATTGAAACCTTATCGCCAGCTGAATCAGTGTTGGACAATATTTTGGGAAATATATCATTACCAAGGTACGCCATTCCAATATTTATCAAATTCGTCACACAGATCATCCATAGTGACAATCATAAAGTTTTGAAGAGGGAATACAAGGATCAAGTTTTCCCTAGTGGTACAACTGGTGATGAGACCATCTACTGGTTAGAAGGGAACAGGTACAAACCGTTGACCAACGAAGATTGGGAGAGAATCACAAAGGGAGAAGCCAAAATATGAACTTATGAAACGCATACGTAATACGATAACCAAATACACAACATCACATGGCATCCAACCAATGTAGTGTAATTTGTTGGGTATACATCGTATAGCCTGATACAGTATTCCCCGTCACAAAGTGGACCTCCCCAAAGACCCGTTGTTGCCGCGGCAACAAGCAGTTTCCGAAGGCCAAAATATTCCTTGCGGTGGCACAACAGAACCCTTCCTTCTCCTTGTTCAAGGGGTTACACTGGGATACAAGGACAAGGCCATGAATTCAGTGATCAATCTCGCACTGGGTATCACCCGGACTATCATTGTCATCTTCGTCTTCTTCGCGGGATGTGTCTCTATCATCATCACTCAATTCTTAGGGAAGGCCATCGCCAGTTTCATGTCAACCCCTTCAGGGAAGGCAGACTTCACCCATGCTTGGATGGCACGGACCAAGAGTTCATTTATCATCTTGCTTACGACTGTTTTCACTTTCGCTTCCAACACCAACATCAAAGTCCGGTTATCGTCTTACGATATCACCCAGAGCAGGTTGTTGTCGATCGATGGAGATTTGAAGTTGAGATTACCAGCCAATTCGGTGGCGATCGCCAATCATCAGATATATACCGATTGGGTGTTCCTATGGTGGCTAGCAGAATGTGCAGACCTCGGTGGGTTCGTGTACATCATGCTGAAGGATGAGTTGAAGAACATCCCGATCCTTGGTTTTGGAATGAGATCATATGAGTTCATCTTCCTTACGAGAAAATGGATAGCTGATAAGGTCACAATGGGCCAAGCTCTTGATCGGATGGATGCCAATGCTCGTGGATATGGTCCGGCTGCGGGACATGTGGCTGATGAGAATGGTGTATGGCCACAAGGCGTGGATAAGTCAAAGACATGGCCATATCAGTTGATCATGTATCCAGAGGGGACCAACATCAGTGCTAATACGAGGGGTAAGACTGAAGTATATGCCGAGAAAATTGGTAGGAAGCCATTCAAGCATGTGCTGTTACCAAAGTCTACCGGATTGAGATTTAGTTTGTTGAAATTACAGAACACGATTGATGAGGTTTATGACATGACTGTCGGTTATTCCGGTGTGAAACCCGAGCAGTATGGCCAGGATATATATACGTTGGGGAATGCATTCTTGCGTGGGCTGAATCCTGATCAAGTTGATTTCCATATCAGAGTGCTGAAGATTTCCGATATCCCATTGGGCAAATTGGAATATGATGATCCTAAAGAAGAGGAGAGTGATAAGGCTAAATTTGAAAATTGGTTGTTTGAACTATGGGAAGAGAAGGATGAATTGATGGATACGTTTTACAAGACTAAATCTTTTGTCGATCTGAACGATGAAAAGGTTGCTGTGGCTGATACTATCCTCAGAGCTTCAAAGGTGAAATTCATTCAGATCTTTTATTGGCCAATACTGTTCACACTTATTGGTAGAGGGTTATGGAAACTTTACAAAATTTTGGTATAGCTGCTAATTTTCCATGAATATACACGATATTTGATGGACGACTGTAGCTCCAAGTGACTTACCACCATGCTACAATACCTTGAGAAGGCTTCCTACGATGATTGAGTATTTCAATCATGTAATGCTCAATAATTAAGTATTCATTAAGCACTAAACCAACTCATTTCAGGCCTGCTGATTAGGATCGACATTTGCACGCACTTCAACTTGCTTCTTATCCTCCTTCCTGATCTTATAGTCATAATAAACACACATACCCAACAATGTACCTTGTAATAATGCAGCACAGAGGTATGGCAGCCATGAACTCCAATCTGAGCCCGGCTTCAAAGCCAACGTAGCGGTCCACACGAGCCCACCTGGGGTCTGAATTGCCATCATTGGGATACTGAACGTTCCTGGGGATTTCAAATGGTACGTCTCAAGTAATTGTGGGATGTACTGGACAAACGTTATGCATGTTGAAACGACACCGAATATCTGAGCTGCCAAGAGGACGTAATATGCGTTGAATGTGTAAAATGCGACAACGGATAAGATAGACACTGAGATGATGGTTCCCAAGATGATCCATCCTGATCTTTTCACCTGTTTATACTCGGTGTTTGCCTCCGTGTTGGTGTAAATCACACATAATAGTGGGATCAACAGCGTCGATATACATTGTAAACCAACTTGAATAAGACTCACTTGTGAATTGGTACATTCAAAGGCATTCAACTCCGTACAGCACGGTATTGACATGAATGATAGAAAGATAAGATTGGCACAACCCGCGATACCAGCGATGGAAATCAACGTGAGAAACGTGGGAGAGATACCCAATGAGTTCTTAGTCCTGATGATTTTGACATACTGTGGAACATACGACCCGACGATACCGGCAGCAATAACAAGGGCAACGACAAAGTTGTAGACGTCTGGGTCTCTGTAGATATCACATGTGCCTTCCTCGATAATACGCACCATTTTGAAACGCGTTGAAAGATAAGCGGAAATAAACGTGGGGAACTCCATCAAGGGAGTGTGGTATTGGTATTCGAGCATGATGGTGGTTTTATAAGATGGCGTGGCGAAAGGACTCTGTGGGACTGGAGTGGAGTAAGTGCTCTGACTTCTGAGTTATGGAGGTGAGGATCTTTATCGTGAGTGTTTGGGTCCAGGCTGGGTGGATGCTGGGCCTACCGGGCTCACTGTGGAGAACTTGGATATAGTGCTCAACGTAGAGAGTTCTTACCACACACGTGCCCATTGTGTGGGCCAGGTGTCCACATATTGTCGCTTAACAGTTGACTGTTGCAGACGGTAAGAGCTGTTATGCGTAGCTAGCTTTCTTTGGACAGAGTTGACTGAAGAACGCATAGTCAGCTTAAGCGTCTAGCGTCTAGCCTGGTCTATCATTCTGACTTCAGCGCATAGTGGGGTATACAAGTGACAAGGCTTGGTGTTATGAATCTTTCTGGCCAGCCGAATCTAATGCAGTGCGTCAATGACAAGACCCACCATACCCTTGGTCGTTTAACGATACAATGTGTGTTCTTGTGCCCTGTGTGAAGTAGTTCGTAGCTCCCAATCGTTGACTCGCTTTTGACTCCGTTCCCGAGCCACAGTCACGTGCGCTTCCCGAGTCATCTGAAAAAAAAGTATGTGTCCGATGAGCATCCCCCAAAACTAGGACCCTTTTATACAGGTACAGTTGTCTGTGATACATATAGTTCATACTTTCACGCTTGCCACTTCACACCAGGTTTCCATCCCTTTCTGAAGTATCGCACATACAATGCTTCGTTACGCACAGGCTTACAACGGCCTCAGCAGGCAAGCCAGACTCTACACCACCTTGTCTGGTCTCAAGCTCTCCAAGAAGATCAGAAGCGATGCTTTTGATAAAGTTCAAAAAATCCAACTTGAATACCCAAAGTTCAAGCCAACATTGAAGATTATCCAGATCGGTGCCAGACCTGATTCAACCACATACGTCAACATGAAGCTCAAGGCCTCCAAGGAGTCCGGTGTCGACTGTATCATCGAGAAATTCGATTCAGACATTTCAGAATTTGAACTCTTGAACAAGATTGAGCAAATCAACGAAGATGATTCCATTCATGGTCTTTTGATCCAACTTCCATTACCAAAACATCTCGATGAAACCAGCATCACAAACGCTGTCAGTGTGAACAAGGACGTTGATGGATTCGGTCGTTACAACATCGGTGAGCTCTCCAAGAGAGGTGGTGAACCAAAGTTCATCCCATGTACACCAAACGGTTGTATCAAACTCTTAGAGGAAACTGGAGTTGAAATCAGTGGAAAGCGTGCTGTTGTATTGGGAAGATCAGATATTGTTGGTATCCCAGTTGCTACTCTATTACAAAAGAGAAACGCTACTGTCACCATCTGTCATTCCAGAACCGAGAACTTGGCTGACATTGTCCGTGAGGCTGATATCGTCATTGCTGCCATTGGGCAACCAAACTTTGTAAAGGGTGATTGGTTGAAGAAGGATGCTGTCTTGATCGATGTCGGTATCAACTACATCCCAGATGCCACCAAGAAGTCCGGACAAAGACTCGTCGGTGATGCCGATTACGAATCATGCAAGGACAAGACCTCATTCATCACCCCAGTTCCAGGTGGAGTTGGTCCAATGACCGTTGCTATGCTTGTTGAGAACGTTTTGGTCGCTGCCCAAAGACAACTCGAAGAGTCACATGCCACTCCAAAGTTCACACCTTTGCCATTGAAGTTACAAAAAGATGTTCCATCTGATATTGACATTTCTCGTGCTCAAACACCAAAGCTCATCCAAGATGTCGCTAAGGAATTGAAGTTGAAATCCAGTGAACTCGAACTCTTTGGTCATTACAAGGCCAAGGTAAGTTTGAACGCCTACGAACGTCTCAAAGAACGTGAGAATGCACACTACGTTCTGGTTGCCGGTATCACCCCAACCCCATTGGGTGAAGGTAAGTCCACCACCACTATGGGTCTTGCCCAGGCGCTCTCTGCCCACTTGGACGTGCCAGCCATTGCTAACGTCAGACAACCATCCATGGGTCCAACCTTCGGTGTTAAGGGTGGTGCTGCCGGTGGTGGTTATGCCCAAGTCATCCCTATGGATGAGTTCAACATGCATTTGACCGGTGATATCCATGCCATCGGTGCCGCTAACAACTTGTTGGCCGCTGCCATTGACACTAGAATCTTCCACGAGGTTACCCAGAAGAAGGATGAGACTTTCTACAAGAGATTAGTCCCAGTTAAGAAAGGTAAGAGAACCTTCACCAGATCCATGGTGAAGAGATTGGCAAAGTTGGGAATCAACAAGTCAGATCCAAATGATCTGACGCCTGAGGAGGTTAAGAAGTTTGCAAGATTGAACATCAACCCAGACACCATCACCATCAAACGTGTTGTCGATGTCAATGACAGATTCTTGAGACAAGTCACCATCGGTCAAGCCCCATCCGAGAAGGGCATTTCCCGTCAAACCGGTTTCGACATCACCGTTGCCTCAGAGTTGATGGCCATCTTGGCCCTCTCAAAGGACTTGCACGATTTACAGACCCGTGTTGGAAACATCGTCCTTGGTTCAAACTACGAGAATGAGCCAATTACCGTTGATGACCTTGGTGCCGCTGGTGCAATCACTGCATTGTTGAAGGACGCCGTCAAGCCAACATTGATGCAAACATTGGAAGGTTCTCCAGTGTTGATCCACGCTGGTCCATTTGCCAACATCTCCATCGGTGCTTCCTCTGTCATTGCTGACAAGTTGGCTTTAAAGCTTGTTGGTACTTCTTCCCCATCACAACAAAAGGGTGTTGTTGTTACTGAAGCCGGTTTCGATTTCACCATGGGTGGTGAGAGATTCTTGGACATCAAGTGTCGTTCAAGTGGATTCGCTCCTGAAACCGTTGTCCTCGTTGCTACTATCAGAGCTCTTAAGTTGCACGGTGGTGCTCCAAATGTCAAGCCAGGCCAATCCTTACCAGAGGAATACACACAAGAGAACTTGGAATTGGTCAGAAAGGGTGTTGCTAATTTGGCTAAGCAAATTGCTAACGTTAAACAATTCGGTTTACAAGTTGTTGTTGCCATCAACCAATTCAAGGATGATACCCAAGCTGAGATTGATTTAGTCAAGGTGTTGGCCAAGGAGGCTGGTGCTTTCGATGCCGTGGAGTCCAACCATTGGGCTGAAGGTGGTGCTGGCTCCGTTGCTTTGGCCAAGTCTGTTCTTGAGTCCGTTAAGGTTGCCAAGAAGGAAGAGTTCAAGTTCCTTTACGACGTTGAGTCAACTGTTGAGGAAAAGTTGAACTCCATCGTCACAAAGATGTACAACGGTAAGGGTTTGAACATCTCTGAGAACGCTTCCAAAAAGATTGAAAGCTACAAGCAACAAGGTTTCGGTAACCTGCCAATCTGTATCGCCAAAACTCAATACTCTTTATCCCATGACGCCAACTTGAAGGGTGTCCCATCTGGATTCGATTTCCCAATCAGAGACATCAGAGCCTCAATCGGTGCAGGCTACTTGTACGCTTTGGCTGATGAGATCCAAACCATTCCAGGTTTGCCAACTCACGCTGGTTACATGAATGTTGAGGTTGATGAGGAAGGTGAGATTGAAGGTTTGTTCTGAAGTTGTCCAATTTTGAAGTTTATAGATTTATGTTAGATTTTACAAATATTCGCGTTTATTTCCTTGTAAATAAATACTTTACTTAATCGTGCTTGAAAAATCACTCAGCTTTTGCAAATTTAATTTTTGAAGGAAAAAATGAGTGTTTTTTTGTGTGTTTTAAAAAAAATGAAGAATCCAATATTTATTATTTATTCTTCAAATATTCTTTGAATATCTTCAAGTGTAAGTCTATTGACATCAGGATACCAGATATAAATCCCCACCCATCCGAAAACACATACTATTGAGAAAATAATAGACGTCACAGAAAGAGAAGTCAACTCCACTAAAGAGAGCCATGATGATGAAATCAGAGTATTCGTGATCCATCCAGTTGATGAAATCATGGCAGACCCAGGGACCCTTGCTTCCATAGGTAAGAATTCAACAGAAAACCATGGGACTGTCCCCATCGCAGAGGCATATCCAGCGACAAATGTTAAGATCGAAATCACTAGGATGAAAGAGCTAGCGTCGAGAACAGCATCACCATCGATGATCTTCGTCCTACCGAATGCCAACCCCGATATGAATAACGCCAGCGCCATGATCCAAACCGTTCTTAAAAGCATCGCCCTTCTCCCGACAGAATCAACAAATCTCAAGGCAACGAAAGTGAATCCAAAATTGGTAGCACTGATTAGGATAGATACTATCAATGGGTTACCAATACCGATATCATGAAAGACTGTGGCCCCATAATACATGAATGAGTTGAATGAAGATGCCTGTTGGAAAAACATCAATCCACATCCGATGGCAAGTGCCTTTCTAGACCCTTTTGAGCCTAACAATCTCGTGAAAAGTGACAAGTTATGATGTGTGGCGCTTGTTTTGATCTCGGTACTGATGTCGGTAATTTTTGCTTGTAATTGTTCAGCAGTGGCAGAAGGGTAAACTTTTGACAATGTGATTTCTGCTTCGTCATACCGTTGACGCAACACAGAATATCGAGGGCTCTCAGGGATGAACCTTATCACACACAAGAACAACACTGGAGGGATCCCACTCACGAGAAACATTAGTCTCCAATTATACACCGATGATCTGATAAGCCATGCAAAGATATTTGCCATCATCTGTCCACCCGTTGTAGTAAGTGAGTTCAACACCAACAGTGTACCACGTTTCTTTGCAGGTGCAACCTCAGATATATAAACCGGCACCACCATTGACGCAGCACCGACAGCGAACCCCACGATAAGTCTTCCCACAACCAAGGCCCATACCGTATTGGACAGACCTAACTGTACCCCGGCGAATGTGAATATAGCACAGCATATCCCAATAACTGGCTTTGGTCCATACTTGTCAACAAACCACGATGACACCAAGGAACCGAAGAATGAACCAAATGAAGTAATACCGGTGACAAGTTCCTTCTGTTTATTCGTTAGGGAGATAACCGTATCCGGTTTATCCAAGAACAAGAGGATACTAGAGATACAAGCTGTATCATACCCAAACATAAATCCACCAACAGCAGAAGCAGCGACCACCAGTATGACATATTTCCCCATTGTTGAATCTTCGATATCACCGATCGAATGACTTTCAGACGTGTTTATTGTGGGTTCATCGTCTTCCATGGGCTGAGGAGCATCAGCCGCCAGTGGGAATGTTTCTTCAGAGTTGCTGGTCATATTTCCAGTCGCATATTATGTTTGACTCGAACAGGAACTAGATACAGTGGCGGTAAAGTGTGGCATGAATAGAAGATGATAAACGTTGAAGTGGGCGGTGCGCCCCGCATTATCGTGTCTCAGCTTTTCGCAGCTCCGAGATGTTTTTTTTCTTCTTATGACAATATCTATTCAAAGGCTTGCATAATATACGCTTCAATCCTTTCATCTTTCTCTCAACGTCATCTCCACCGTTTTTTCTTATAATATACTTCACTGTCCTTTCTTATCAAATTTGGGCCCCGGTGGCGCTGGTTCTATTCTCAAGGGTGCGAATATACTTGCAACACCTTAAGGAACGAGAAGTAGGTAACACTCACTCAAACAGATGATATTCCTAATATGGATCACTGGTATGTCTACATTTCAATCATTTAAAGTTTAATTAGATTCTACTATACGGTTGGTGCAATTGCGATCCCTCAAGCATATTTAAGCATCAACCTCCATAGCGTCGCCACCGACAACGATATCTTCACTGACATCAACCAAGTTGTATATGGACTCCTTCAAGATGGCAGTAGTACCCCTGGCGAACTTATAACTTCTCTCCTTTGGTTCTCTGACGTTTGGAGTCAAGTAATTTCTGTATAGTTGAGCATCTTTACCCGTCTCCATCACACACACATCAACGTTGGAACCAGATCCCAAATCGTTCCAGATACCAGCCTGGATAGCATCGGAAGCCAATTTTATAGCACCCTCCCTGTCAACGTTTGGCCTCCACTCACTTTCAAGAACGGCCATGGCTGCCAATGAACCAGATCCTAAGGATAAGTAATATCCGACATCTGTGGAACCGTGTGCTTGAACTGAGAACAAGTGTGCACCGGTTGGATCAACACCAGCGACAATCAAATAAGCACCGATATGACCTTGGTATTTGAAAAGATGTTGCTTCAATTGTTGTAATGATGTAACGACTCTTGGTTCTCTTCCCGTTGACATGGAGTGGAGCTCCAAGTTGGAGGCAATCAACTGTGTTACCATCTCAGTGTCTGCAGCGGTACCTGCACCGGCACACCAGATCTTTGGTGATAGTCTGTGTAACTTCTCACAGTTCTTGTCGGCAACGATGTCTCCAGCAGTGGCTCTGGTATCCGCGGCAATGACCACACCGCCATCGAATTTGACTCCCACAATGGTGGTACCTGTAGAGGTGGCGGTTGGGGCGCCGTGTCCGTGGGACGCAAGAAATTGGTTTCTCTGATGGTTTTCAAAACTTAGACCAGCCATTGTACGTGATATGTATGTGCTGTGTGTGCTGTGTGGGCTAATAGGTGTGCTCCCCCAGAGCGTGGTAAACCAGTGGCGAAGACGATTTGGCCGTGTTGATGTTTTGGATCGCGAAAGCGAACGCTGCCAGCTGCTCCACCACCACAAACCCAGAGTTCCACCGCACGGCGCTACACTTCACCTGCTGGCGGATCAACTGGCCGAGTATCTCAGATGGACATCCACTCATATGTCTCTCCCGCGAGAGTGAGAACGCTGCTGGTGCCGTTGGGTGAGCTGACCGCGGATCAATTCCACCAGTATGCCAATGAGATCAAGACCGCTTTCGAGGTACGACTGGTTGATGTGACGAGGACGAGGACAAAGACTTTCAATCCACAGGGGTTCCCCAACGGAAGAGTCGTATATGATTTCCATACCAGTTTGGATAACCAAGAGTATCTCTTCCTTCACGATTTTGAACCATTCAGAAAGACATTCATAGTCATTGGAATCACCAATGATCCTTCGATCGCAGAGGAGAGTCTCAAGGTCTTGAAACAACAACACAAGTCATGTATAATACACACCACTATTGTTTTCAATGAAAGACCTGTGGGATTCTCAAACAATGAGTTCGTCGTTTTCAACAAGAAGAACACCGAGACTACAATGTGTGATGTCACGCGATTGTTCCTAGATGGATTGAGTGGCTACCTTGCATCGTATCAGCATATAACGCTAAGGTCACCAGGCACATTGGGTGGTAATGAGAATTTCAAAGCTGTTGTGCAGAAGAACAAGAGGATAAGTTCAGGATCTGCAATTGGTCTTTCGCTCTCGAGTGATCTTTCGAGTTCCAAGATTTCGATTAAAACTTCGACTGAACGTCGTCAATCAAGGATGAAAGGGAGACAGGCAAAGATCTCTGCTAATCTGTTGTTGCTTGCTGGTAAATATCAAGATTCATTGAAAGAATTCCAAGAGGCATTGACCTTATTGAAAGCTGGAAATGATTACCTTTGGATGGGTTCTGCATTAGAGGGTGTCGCAGTTTCAATTATCATGTTGTCATATATCGATGTTTCATACCCACTCACTCAAGCTCTGGCCAATACACTACATGCATCCATGCCACTATCACAAGGACAATCAATCACATCTCCTTCATCGACACCAGTGTCATCTCCAAGACCGTCAGTCGCGGCTGGATCTTCTCCAGATCTGGAGAGATATACGCTACCTGAGCTCATTCATCAAATCATGTCGACTGCTATCAAATATTACGAACTTTCACAGACTGATCCAGAGGACTATGTACCGAACTTGGTCTATTGTGACACAATTCTTCGTCTTTTGAAGTTCATGACCATTGTCAATATCTCTGGTGGATTAACTTCGGGAACTCTGGATAAGATAGTGAAAGGTGAAACATTCGAGAAGGTTGCCGAATTGCAGATCTATAACAAGATGGATATTCTGAAACTTTCCAACAAAATCATGGGAGTACAGTTGAAAATGATGGATGTACTGTCTCAAACCAGGATCTTTGGATCTTTAGCATCCATATATGGTGATCTTGGACTCATGAGAAAGAGAAGTTTCATGCTTCGTACGCTCTTTGTATGCCTGGGTCCTCAATTGAAACATACCGAACCAAAGAAGAGCAATCAGATCCAGAGCAGCGATTATGACCTCCGTGACATCTTGAACGCTCTCTTGTCTGTCTACAGGGTATCGTTATCAACTGAATCAAACATATCAGATGCATACTCTCCAAAATGGTCACAATTGCATAAATCTATCATGAAACTTTGCATATCAGTGTGTGAAGAAGTGAAAGACTTTTCTATTGTCATGCATCTCAAGTCGCTACTACTCACCAGATACTCTGATACACTTACAGACAATGAACAAACAAAGATTTATGGCGATATTCAGAAACTTGCATCGGATCATAAGTTGAAGCCATCATATTTCGATCCATTCATAATCAGAGGACTCCAATTGGTTCCAGTGGCAAACACTCCAAAGAAGCGTGCTGTCGAGACGAAGAAGGCAAAGGAACCATTCAACCCTGTTTTGTATAACCCATATGAGAAGACCGAAACAGTCGAGAAGAACCAGGTGATTCAAGGTGAATATGCCGAGTTTCTCATGGATGCCCAGAACCCGTTTGCATTTCCAATCACGATTCATCAAGTTAAGATCAAAGATTTTGAAGTTTTCAAGAATCACTTTGTCATTCCACCGAAATCCAAGACTAGGTTGAACATATTGACGAAACCTCTAAAGTCAGACCTCATCACTCTGGATGGGGCAGAGCTGAGAATTGACGACTTTCCACTTCATTCATTCAATATTGTTGAGAATCAGAAATTGGAGACTTTGAAAAAGATAAAACCAGACTCAGTAGATGATCGTGACCTTTTGGGTACTTATGTATCAAACATGGCAAACAATTCAATCGGAGGTAGAGTGACGTTATCTACTATCGATATTGAGGCAATCCCACCACAACCAAATTTGCAGCTGTTGAAAGATTGTGAGCCAATCATGCTGTTAGAAGGCGGTAAGCGTTTGGTTGATGTTAGATTAAAAAACAACTCTAGTGTCTCGGTTAACATTTTGGAGTACTCGATTTGGGATTCATCATTAGACCCATTGAAAGCTGAATTGGAAAACAAGGATCATTTGATTAGTGAAATTCATGAATATGAACATTTCTTATATAAGAAATCGCTTGAAATTCTTTCAGATATCAAAGAAATTGGACCATACCAAGAGGTAACTATTCAATTGGAAATTCAGGGTAAACGTGGTGTCAATAAGGTTAAACTTTTGATTGATTATGGAAACACTAATGACCAGAGTATCTCATACACCAGAACCCTTGAGGTGCCAATCACAGCCATTGTTCATCAGAGTATTGATCTCGCTGATGTTGACTTCGTTCCTATCACACAGACTATCGAGTCCGGTAAGAACAGAATCATTGATCATATCAACCGTAAGGGTGTTGCTTCATTGGAAGACTATGTCTTGGTGGCGCTAGATGTGAGAAATCTATGGACGAAAGCTTTGAACATCGATGTTAGCATTGAAGGATTTGACGTGAAAGAATTTATCGTTCCAATGGAGACGAAGAGGCTTGTCTTGCCAATGAAGAAGATTGATATCAGTGAAAATTTATCGGAACCGATCCCAAGTATTTCAGGGAAGAGGAGTCGCCAGAAACTCACCAGATCGGATGAACAATTCCATCGAGAAGCATTCTGGGCAAGGGATTGGATATTGGAGAAATTGGAAGGAACATGGAAAACGGGAGATATGGTCGGTCAGATTGAATTTAGGGGGATCAGACTATCACAGAAAAACTTGAAGATACTGAGAGTTGATGAGGTTGAGACCCTTGTTACCATCAAGGATATAAAAACAACCAAAGAGGGCCGCTTCAACAAGATTAGTACTGGTGAGTTTTTCACAGTGGAGGTGATTATAAAGAACAATACAACAAGAACATTGAACGGATATATCAGGAACGTTCCAATAACCCACGACTACGGACCTATTGATAAGAAGATCTTGTTCAATGGTGTATTGCAACAACAACTGAAGAAGCCACTACTGCCTGGTGACTCCTACACTTTGGATATTGGTGTTGTTGTGATAAAACGCGGTGAGTATGAATGGGGTGTGATCTTCGATGAACTAGATAACAACCATCAATTTGTTTCAAAGTCTCCATTATTACTGAGGGCCCATTAGAGCTGAAATTGACGAAGTAAATACATATACTACAGCATAACTTCATTGTAGAGTAGCTGCAGCCCCAACTAAGATAAGGTTCAATCTTGATAGTACCTGAATCTATTCTTGGTCAGTGCGGCGCACGCGATCTATCATCTAGAATCACGCCCATGGCCCCTGTCCCCGCTTCCGGCCTCCGCTCCCGGCCCCGGCCCCACTGTGGCGATTTTCGATGCGCTGATCCGTCACCAGTACGCTCCACACGTTGGGCCATCCGGAGATTTCGGAGTCATATGAAAAACGGACTTTTCGGTCTTAACAGAACTCATATAAGATACGTTTCTCCTCGCACCTTCCTTTCTCTCTCAACCACCACTTGTTCTCTTGCTTTTTTACCCCAAACACCATTCTCGAGGATATTACACATCAGATACCCCAATAACTCATAATGGCACACTTACACCAAAAGAACAAACTTCCACAGATGGAGATTCTCCCTCTCCCGACCGATATCGGAGCACTTGCTAACAGAATCAACTTCAACACACGTTCAGAACACAACACCATCAATCGTACAATGACATTGAAGTTCGCGATCGCTTTGAGAGATGCTAAGATTTACAGACAGGGACTCCAGGGGTTCTATCACGTTTTCAACACCGTGGAAGATTTGATCGAAGCGGAGCTTTCAAGGGAGAAGTTGAGTAAGACTGGTGAGATTCTTCAAGAGTTCTGGAGACCTGAGATGGCTAGAAGAGCACAGTTGGAGAAAGATTTGATGTTCTTTTATGGAAATGACCGTACAAAGTTCTCACACCCAATAAGAAAGGAACAGATTGCATTCGTGGAACACATCAAGGCTGCATACAAGGAGAACCCTCACATTCTTTTGGCTTATTGTCATGTGATGTACTTGGCCTTGTTTGCTGGTGGTAAGATCATGCTTTCTTCATTATCGCGTGCTACTGGAGTTTTCCCACAGATGGAGGGTAAGACCACAGCGGAGGTGAGTGAGTTTGGTACGAATTTGTTCAGATTCTTGGTTGATGATGACGAGGTTTTTAGATTGGAATACAAGAGAGCATATGAATTGGCTACGAGAAATAAACTTGACGAGAATGAGAAATTGGATATCATCAAGGAGGCAAAGGAGATCTATCAAAGAAACGTCAACTTTGTGTTGGAACTGGAACGATATAACAGAGCCAAGATCACGGGGAAATTGACTTATAAATTCTTCAACTATGGTTATTATGTGTTGGTCGCTCTTGTTGTCTTGCTTTTAACATGGGCAGTTCACAGAGTCGTTTCTCACATCTTTTAATGAATTTCACTTTGCATAGCTTTGTTTACTGCTTATAATGACTCACACGTTTTACTTTTCAATCAAACCCCGTAAACTCGAGAATTTTGGTTATTGAGGCTCATACCTTGTTACTGTGAAGGGCAAGCGCTACAAGCTCGATTTGGGCCCCATAACAGTGAACACCATGAATCAGGATCAGCCATGTGTCAACTGTTAATTTTTCAAGCTAGATTTCTGATAGTAGTTGCTAATATAATAAAATAGGTTTCCCTGCTTTTTCAATGGATCGGGTGTATATACTCTCGACAGACTCGACTAGCTAGCTAGATGAAATATGTCTTCGCGTGTTGGTATCACAGCGTGAGCGCGTTTTTCGAAAATAAGATCTTACTATATATCAGTGTTTAAATGTTCTGATTTCTTATCTTATTACGTTAATCATTGGACCAGTGACCTTAGAGCTGTTCTTCGTCAACCGTGTCAATCTACACAACAGTTGGTATCAACTGAAATCAGGTCTCATGTGTCATGTGGCTGCGGGGTGCCCTGGCAGAAAACGGGCAGTTACATTTTTTGCGGAGATGATTTAGTCACCTGATTAGCTTGACTTGCGGCGGCGCATGAGTTCGCGAAATCCATTCACCGCAGGATCATCATATACGCGGTAGTTTAATACCATGCAAAACAAAACAAAGATATTGCTCTCTACTCACTCACATTTCTCTTTGCCCGTATATTAGCTATCAAACTGGTTCTTCAAGCCACAGAGACTTACTCAGAAGGAACTCTGTCTTACCATTGACAAGATCATGACCAGAAGACCCATCAAAACCATCAACAATAAAAGAAAATAATGGTGCACCAATACATTTGATCTCAACTGCTTCAGGTTCGTCTCCTTCGCCATATTTTCTAGAATGTCCGATTCTCGTCACCTCATTCACAGCTTCAGACTCAATAGTCAAAGATCTAACACCCTGAAATTTCCTCGTTAGGGCAACTTCTACCAAGTTTCCAATTGGCTCACCAATAAGTCTTGCTGTGAAAATACGCATGATCTTGTGGATTTCATTGAAATTTTCAGTACCAGTTGATACCAAATGATCCTTACCAAACGAAATCTGAGGAAATCCTGAAGTTTTTTCAATGAACTCAACGTTGTCTCCATCATCTTCACCAAGCAATCTCAAAGAAAGGTCCATGACCTCGTCTGGGACGTCAATATTCCTCATCGTATTTTCTCCATGAAATTCCGCTGATGAGATCAGAAATTTGCAATTTCTCGCTCCAGGAAAGTGGAGTAGGATCATGATTCCAATTGGCTTTTGTGTTGTTGATTGCAATTTCTCGAAGCACTGGACCCAAAGGAGTCATGTGACCAACGTTTTGGAGACCGTTAACGGTTGGAAGAGCTCTTGTCATGGCCACAAAAAACCAAGGATCATCAGGAGGTATTGACCTGTCTTCTCGGTTGACTTGCAAAATCCTCATCACCAAGTCATATAACTCAGTGTTCTTCATTGATCCAAGAAGGTTTGTCACGGATCGATACCTTTGTCTATCCAGATAGATGATAAAAGCTGTCGAAACTGCAGGTTGCTGAATCATCACCTTTTTGGCTTTTGTTATCACTGACGGACGACTTCTAGAACCTTCGTATGGTGCTTGGTACATGTGCAAATTCTTGGTGAACTAATTTGGAATGTTCAATCGGTGATCCAAAAGCAATGCCCAATTGCCTTTGTCAAACTCATGTGGCATTTTGATTCTTATGCTCTTATTAGTTGTTTTGAAAGATGATTCCAACAGGGAATAGCAGAACATTCTTGAATTATTCAATTCACCAACCTCACCGAATTCCCCATGTCCAATTGTAAAGAGACCAGGAAATATGCAAATTATGATGTCTATTATTGAGTCAATCTCTGCCACTGTCAGAATGGACTCTAGTGAAGATCTGATCCTGGTCATACCACGTTGGATAACAATGAACTGAATAATTCTCATGCTTATCAGCTAAAGATATTGTTAATATGATGATGTGATTATTCGAAACAGACTTGCACATACCTTAACGAACGATAGACTGCTTTGGTATATTATATTCGAAACCTTCTGATCAAGAGATGGTGGCAAGTGAAGGAGGGGTAGAATCTCGCAAAGATCTGAATTGTGGGAAAACTTTTCTTCAATATACCCTTTTGATGTCATTTGAACATGATACGCATTGGTGACAATTAGTGATGTATCACTATACCTTTGACCCTCCTTGGCGTATAAGTTATTAAAATCATCCCACATCGTTTTCACCCTTTCACTAGTCAAGGTGTGAGGGGCACCATGGTATAGCGACTGTGCGACCGGACCCATTGATAACTATTGATTTCAGCTGTGTATATATGTTCAAAACTCGAAGTGGTCTTTTGGTGTTCTGTAACAATCCATAGATACTTTTGAAATTACGCGTCTCAGCTTTCCCAAATCCGAATTTGAATATTAAAGAACTCATTTTGGACTACGGGCAGAGAATAACTAAAATAATAGATGCTACATTATGATGTACCGATGCTAAAGAAAATATGATAAAATTAAAAATCTTTGGTCAAAGGAAGCATAAGTTTCACGTTGTACATCACTTAATAATTGAGATAAAACACTGGTGGAGAAGGATCTCCTAATACATAAAGAAATCAGCTTCGTTGTACTTCAAATAGTTCACCTCTCACACCTTCCGTAAATTGGTTGAATGAGTCCCTGTAGTCATTTAATAGACCTGTTTCTGTGGTATCCCATACAGCTCACATATGTAACCCCTTGAATTTATGCTGTCATGTCAGATCCCACGTGTGATTTATTTATCCAAACAGTACCAATAGGGTCAGACAAATCTTCTGTAATCTTTACCTAGGTACCTTGGAAGCTCTCCATTCTCGCTATGGTGTTCTATTGGGGGGTTTCAGGATCCAGGATCCAACCACCTGTTTACCCCCTTAAAGAATCTGGGGTCGGATTTTCTGAAAATCGATGAGATGACTTGCACGTGATTACTTTTTTTTTTTCCTTTTTGCTGACCAAATCTAAACTCCAAACTCTCACTCCGCCTAGAGATTTCCATTTCCGCCTAGCTCCGAAACCCCTGCCTAGCGCTAGGCGGAAATGAAAAACAAAAAAATGGCAAAAAACATGAAAATTACACTTTAAAGACTCATAACATTAGTAGAACACAAGCTTTGAAGTTCATTTCTTAATCTACAGATGGATATGCTAAAAGTTAATAACGTGTCAAAAGGAATTGTATTAATACTTGCTGTAATACCTGTAAAGAGCGTTTAAAAACACCTAGGTCAAAAGGGAGAAAATCGCAGAAAATGTAGCTAACCGTTTCGGCCCTTGCACCTCAAACTCAGGAAAATTCACGTGACTTGTCAAAATTGCACATATAAGGCCGCACGGCCTCATCATCATTTATCGATTATTTGCTCATTCTTGTGATGATGGTGAGCGAATCTCTGTCTATTAAGTAGTTATTTTTATACATATAATCAATTCATAAATAACATATACTTGTAATTGATATATATGGTAACTATCAACGTAGGGAAAACAAAGAATGACAATAAAGATACCATAACGAGCGAGACAAAGGTATCGATCACTTTCACCAAGTTTGTAGTTCCTCAATGTACTCAACTTTACCCCTGGCCAAGTTCAAATTTTGGGAAGTGAAGTATCTAACATCATCAACCATAGACGTATGGGCAGCACTGACAACCGCAACGTTACCGATTGACTCAACAAGATCCTCCTTGATAATCAATTCGATATCTGGTCTCCCCAATCTGAACTTAATAAATTCCAATTCCTTCTGAGGAAGTACCAATTCGGTCTTTGTGTTCAATGATTCATCTGTGGTCTTGGAATTCTTCTCAGCTTCGTCATCGGAGGAACTGGAAGATGAATTTTCCAAGTGTCTGGTTCCATGTGCAGAGCTTCGATCAGTGATGTAAACAATTATTTCAACGTTGGTGTTTTTCAAGCTCATCAATTCATCATAAAACCAATCAAGAGATTTCCAGTTTCTAATAACCCAATAAAGCTTGGTGTGTTGAGTAAGACCAGTTTTGACGGCGTCTTGTATGTATGCATAAGATGATGGGATACCAGTAGAACCCGTATAATGTAAAACAGTGTCATACTTGTGCAGAGGGGCATGATTACCGTAGGGACCTTCAACAAGAACAGGGATGTATGTAGATTGACCAACT
This sequence comes from Williopsis galapagoensis, assembly GCA_030565205.1. Classification (NCBI taxonomy): domain Eukaryota; kingdom Fungi; phylum Ascomycota; class Saccharomycetes; order Phaffomycetales; family Wickerhamomycetaceae; genus Williopsis; species Williopsis galapagoensis. Next base: position 196,847 of record JAJMBA010000012.1, on the reverse strand, counting down.
GCTTTATTGACACGTTTATGGATCATTGAAGTAACACCACCTTTAATCTTTGTGGTAAACGTGATTGAAGTGTCATCTGACTCGGTCATGGTGAAAGGATGTGATTGCCAGAAAGTGGCTGGGGTCAAATAATGCAAGTATCCGAAAGAACCTGGATATGGATTCCAGAACCTATTCCGTGGGACAACAACTTTCAAAACTTCATCAGAGACAAGGGTGACCTTTGCCTTTTGAACACCAAAGTGAGCCAATCTCACCAATCTCACAAATCTATCGAAACACCAAAGAGCGGCCATTGCGAAAGCCCAGTTTTGGTACTTGAAATCAGCAATGTGGATCCATGTTCCACAGAGGAAGATTGCAACGAGGATGATATGGGTCAATAGGAAGGCCTCGTAGTAGTTCTTTCTGAAGACATATGATGCTTGGATCAAGATAATACCAGCTGCGACACCGGCAATGATACCCCATCTCATCCAGGCGGTAAGCAATCTGGAGTAGTATTTACCCAAGGACCAAGACTGGACGTGGTAAGCTCCAGCGTGGGTGACCATCAAGAAAAAGTTGACTCTAGAAACCCACTTATGATAAAGGAGGAAAGTGGATTGTCGCCAACCGGTGGTCCACAACAAGAAGTTGTTTCTACCAGCGAAGAGGAAGGTCAACTGAAATGCAAACGACAGCAATGCACCGGTTCTATCACCTGGATAACGGGACATCTGAGCATGTCTGTCGGGCCAGATAGTGTTGTTTGGAACATAAGTGTAACCCGTTGAGGAGAAGACCACAACAAGAACCAAGTAAAGGAAGATGACAATGGCATGGCCTCTCAATGGGGTGTAACCAGCAAAGATCTTCATGAATTGTGTTGGATGGTTATGGTGTCTGCTTGATGCCATTGCTCTCATAGTGATGTGCTTTCTGATCCAGTTCATTGGTTGACCCTTGAAGTACTTGGAGATGAAAATGGTCTTGTTCAAGATGTTGTAGACCGAGCCGATAAACACAATGAAGGCCCAGTAACCCAGAAGGGCAGCTCCCATCCACATACCCCAATCTTTGTTCTTGTAACGGACAGTTGTGGAAATATAATTATTGGTGTACGTTTCCTTCTTGACTGGGAATGGCGTGTATGTGACATCGGTTTTGTTGTAACCCTCATCCTTAGTGATATCATGAAGATAGTTGGTAGCGTTATCATATTGTGACCTGAGATCTTCAACCGTGAGTGGTGTCTTCAGCTCGGCGTTACAGTATTCCAACATATAATTCTCAACACCTTCATTGTATACATGTGTGTTGTTGTAGACACAGCTCATCATAGTACCCAAACCTACTGGGGTGTTACATGAACATTTGTACTTCTTAGCAGTGTCCTTCTCACAGAAAAGAGCCATCTTAGAAATAGCAGCTCTGCATGATATGACAACAATTTCATTCTTCTTGTAATGGTGATATGGTTCGTAGACCAATGCACTCACTGATGTTATTGATAACACCAATGAAGCCAATGAAGATGATCTCATTATTGAAGGAGATTTTACAGAGTTTGATTATTCGAGATTTAGATCGATCCAAAAAAATCCAATAACAAGTAACAGAGCATTGCCTTCTTATATATATATATTTACCGTTATTTGATTCAGAATACAGATGGTCATATTGAGGGAGTACAACATTTCCGAGAGGTGTAAGCACGGATATTTCAACTCCCCATGCGTCAATCTGTACATACTAAGTCCCTGGGACTAGGTTCCAACACCTAGTGCGACTTAGATAAGAACTCAATCCACACTTCGGCAATGAAAATTATAGTGATCAATCACATATGGCCTAGAATGAAACAAGGGTTCGAATATTGTAGGCACTATTGGTGATCATAGAACGGAAACTAAGTAGGGCTTGGCCAAGCCTACAATTTGTAATCCACTGAGATCTTGAAGATTAAAGTGATTTTTCAGCCTTGGTTTGTGTTCTCTTGTCCTGAAAGAGGCAGTGTGATTAGCCCGATCATCCCAATTATTTTCCTTAGCCAGTAAGGGTAAAACTATTCTTTTGACACTGACAATATATTTGACTCTTCTTCATATCGTTTTCATATTTTTTTCAAGCTTGCAACCTTTCCTGAATATCACCTGCTGTTCTGGCTTAAGCTACTATCCCCCAACCTGATAGGTCCTTTTTACGGAGAAACCCCGGAAATTGCGGCAAGAGTTGCAAATGCCAAGTTATAGGAGAGTCCAAAGTCCAGCAGGCCAGACTGGAAAGATATTCATAAAAACTTATAGTTCTGGGCATAAGGTACAAGACTTTGCGCTGGCCGGGTCACCAATGGCTATTTTATAAAGATTCCCTATAGACCCCTCTCCATGATTAATGAATCTGATGGCTTCCGCATATTGATATTAGATAAGTTTGATTCAGTTATAACAATGCACTCCGCTTTTAAAGCTATTGCTTCCACTTCTTACATCCTCTGGGGGGAAGCCGCTGAAATTAAATTCCTCGTCCAACGGATCTGACCCAATGCATTAACGCACACCCGTTACAGAATAAATCCTTCTGTGAGCATGATCAAGATTCAACACACACCAAGAACTTAAACAATTGGCTCTAACCCAGTCCGCACAATGGCTGGATCCTTCAAAGGCAGTACACTCTGAAGCATGACAACGTATATATTCCCCATAAAACGTTCAAATTCTGGGACTTTTGACCACACGGATCAGTTGGTTTAAACTGGCAGGTACTTTTGAGCATGATATAGTACCATATAGCGGTTCATAACAAAACATTTGCAAATCAAGTGATGCTAAAACTAAAATAACACATCCCAAAGAGCTATAGAGAATAAAAGACGTCAATATTCAAAGCAGTTATAATTCCCAGTGGCTAAGAGTCTGTCACTGTGTTCTGGTCAAAGGACTCAGGATTAAAACCACTAGCTTGGGTTCCTGATTTTCTGGCACCAAATCTAAACCTTATTGTGACGTTCGCTTTAGCTTGCAAGTAATTTCTTCCGTAACCACAGTCTCTGCGGGATGGTTTAAATAATTCGTCCAACACCTTCCGAATAGTAAATTCTGTTTGACTATTGACTTGTACTATTTCACAAAAACCTTTTGCAACTCGAAAAGCGTCTGATATCTAAAGGAAGCCTATATCTGTGGAGTATGTTTCATCTGCCGAGTGCACTCAAGCTTTCTTCTTTGTCAGATAAACTTGCCCCGGATCTACCGTTGACGAAATTTATTATGAGCTGGAAACCTAGTCCCAGGGAAGCCTCCTCCTGCAGATTATGGTCTCACTGTAGGCTTCGGAGAGATTATCTCTTCCATCAGGATAAGCCCTGTGGAGATATATTTGATGATCACTGTATTAACACATACCCTAGCCATTATTGGCTATGCAGTTGCGATCGACATGACTAGTGTTACGGGTGGACGGATGATTGGACTGGTTGAACCGTACAAACCACAATGTCTTTTCAAGTAGTTTGAACTACCTTCTGTATAATTGGGCGTAAAGTGTAATACTTCCAGTCAGGGGTAAATATCGAAATCATTGGATTTATTCCACTACTACTAGTTACAATATTCACTAAAGGCACCAAGCATATCACATATGTTGGACACCTCCAAGGCGTCTCGACAGGTTACAGCAACCAATTCATGATTGATTAAAAACATAAATTTTAAAACTAGTAATGAATAACATGTGCGAAGACTTGATTCTTCCCCCACCCGTCAAACCTGGAGGATAAGGTGAATATTAGGGATTACGTCTAGAATTTCGGGGTTGGATCTGAAATTCTCTCCGAACCTGAAGGTACAACCCAACACAACCTATCCAAAATTTGGTCCAAACATGCCTTATTAGCCTTTGTGAGGTCCCACGGGCCCCTCGGAGAGATAATTTTCTCAATGCCTAACATCGTACACTCTGGATCTTCAATACCTCTGAGGATCATAATTACTGCTCCCTTGATTAATATTTGTGAGAAATGTCATTTATCCGCCCGTACACTTTCGCTTTCCCGAACTCCGTGATGGAACTTGAAGTTTTCATCGACTACATGCTTGTAAAACTTTGATAACTATAAGGTTTCGCACTTGAAAGATAAAGAGCACAGCTTATAGGCTTGAATTTTGTGTGTTATGTGAAGGGATTTGCAATTTGTAATTTGTTGAGCTATGACCTGGTCTTATCTTGACACAATTGTTCAAAACCCCCATTTAGTAATCTCCCGAAAGAGCGGGCTTTGAGATCACTATTGACCAGTACTAATACTCAAGTTGATTTCTGGTTGTTGTGGGCGAAGCAACGTTCATTATCTTGGTCTGGGATGACGTATATTGGCATTGAGTCTGTGGCACATGGTGAAGGGTCTGGGAGTGTAAGCCTTGGGGAATTGAGACTCATAGTTAAATTTGGAACGGGGTTCATGGTGATTTGTGATGAGAAAGCTCGGTCAGCTCAATTGTTCTAGTTGTCGCAATCAGTGTTGAGAGCTTTTATGGATAAATATAGGACCGTGAGTCGGTATTTCCCCACTTTTTGAGGATGTAAGACCCAAGACTGAATCCATGGATGTCGATCAAGGGACTACTTTTTAATGTATCGGTCTATGGCTCATATGAGTGAGATACTACAATAAGCAGACCCCAGATTAATTATGTACATATTTGAAGTAAACCACTAAACTATTGCTTACCGAGCTTCTCTAATTGTTGAAGACGGATATCGGCCATCTGTTGGTTTTGATGAGCACTAGCGGCTTCATTGATGGATTCCTTGTAGGTTTGTCTCTCACCAGTTATCTGTTCTTCAACCTCAATGAGACCTGGTTTTGAATTGATGGTACCAAACAAGGCATCTAAGAGAGCTGGGTCATGGGAACGGTTCTTATCCGTCTTGGAGATGATAGTACTTGTTCTCTCGGCCTTGAAAGCATCTTCGATCGCACTCTTCAAAGCATCCTCGGTGGTGATGAAGTTCTCAGCAGCGTAGTATAAGGCCAAAAGATCAACAGCACGGTTCTCTTTGCCTCGAAGCTCACTGTGTAATCTGTTGGCGGTTCTCTTGGCAGCGAGTATTTCCTTCTCTTCCTCTGTTCTTTGTCTCATCATTGGACCTTCTAATAAGTTGCTGATGGTTGGAAGGGTAAGTTTTGTTGATTCACTCAATTTGTATTTCGTCTCTGCTCTAATCTGGGCATCACGTTCCTCTTTAGCCTTTTCCTTCTTCTCTTCTATTGAGAGTCTCTTCTCCTCTTGTTTTAAACTATCCACATAGTATTTACGACGTAATGTGGCTCTGGTGACTTTTTCCTGCTGTATTTCATTCAAAGCGTTCAAATCAGGAGCACTATGTGGTTCTTTGACGGTTTCTTTGATCAAGTCTGTGACGGTTTTGATGGTGGGTAGCGGTTGTTCACGACTTGTTCCCTTTGGGTGTTCGACACCATCGGCGTACCCGACATCATCATTCTTTGATCTGACGACTGGTTTGATTGGATTTTTGAAGATTTGGCGCACCTCTGGGAGTACACCACTCTTTCCTCCGAACTTTAATGATCCTTTAGGCATTGTGTATAGTTGGTGGATGGTAGACAAAGCCGATATTATTGTTTCACACTGACCAGATCGAACTTTGAGCTTTTCGTTAGAAGTGAAAAATTACGGAACCGGCGGAACGGTGTTCGGATGTTCTCTTCTTCAGGCAGGGTAATCCTCTACATGAACTATCACATGACCACTCACGTGCTGTCAAACACCGTGTCTTTTTGACAGCAAACGCCAAACTGGACATTATTTCAATATTGCTTCAGACCACAATTGCCCCATTAACACAAAGCTCATCTCAGCAACCAACACTGCCAAGCATGTCCGTTATTGACAAGTTTTCCCAATTGGTTGACCAGCCTTCAATCAACTGGAAGAAGATTATTTTGGGCTTCACCACTTTCCAATTCGTCTTTGAAACATATCTCACCTATCGTCAGCTCAAGACCCTTCAAAAGAAGAACCTGCATCCATCTTTGAAAGGTGAGATTGATGAAGAAACTTTAGAGAAAACAACCAATTACTCAGTTGCCAAGTCTAAATTCTCAATCTTTAACGGTATTTACGGGATCGTGAAGGATGTCATCTTTATCCAATTGGATCTCTTGCCAAAGCTTTGGGCATCCGGTGCGAGTTTATACTCCAAGATTTCCCCATATTTACCATTGTTCTCTCAGGGGTCTACTATTGTCCACAGTCTTTGTTTCCTCTTGGTCACAAACTTGATCTCCGCTGTCATTTCTTTACCAATTTCCTACTATCAGAATTTCGTCCTTGAGGAGAAGTATGGTTTCAACAAATTGACTGTGAAGCTTTGGTTAACGGATTTGGTCAAGTCGCAAGTGTTGAGCGTTGTCTTTGGATTCCCAATCGTTGCTGGTTTGTTGAAAGTTATCGATTACTTTGGTGATTCTTTCATCTTTTACACTTGGATCTTCTTCGTTATTGTCCAAGTTGTCGCCGTTGCCCTCTATCCAACTTTGATCCAACCATTATTCAACAAGCTCTCCCCATTGGAGGAGGGCGAATTGAAGACATCCATCGAGAACCTTGCTAAGAAGAATGAATTCCCATTGGCCAAATTATACGTGATTGACGGTTCCAAGAGATCATCTCATTCCAACGCATACTTCTACGGTCTTCCATGGTCCAAGCAAATCGTCATCTATGACACTTTGATCGAGACCTCAACCACTCTGGAAACCACAGCTGTCTTGGCCCATGAAATTGGTCACTGGGCATTGTCGCACACTTCAAAGACCTTGGTCATCTCCCAAGCACACATCCTTGCCATGTTCACACTCTTCAGTGGATTCATCCATAACAAGTCCCTTTTCCAAAGCTTTGGGTTCTTAGGAGATATGCCAATCATGATTGGATTGATGCTCTTCAGCGATATCTTTCAACCAATCGATAATGTCTTGACATATGGTATGAACATACTCTCCAGAAAACACGAGTATGAGGCCGATGAGTTTGCTGTTAATCAAGGTTATGCCTCTGAGTTGTCAAAGAGTTTGATCAATTTGAATGTTAAGAACTTGAGCTCTCCAGATGCCGATTGGTTGTATTCGAGTTATCATCATAGTCATCCTATCTTGCCTGAGAGATTGGATGCTATTAATGAGAAGGCCAAGTTGTATAAAAAGGATGATTGAATTGTTTGGGTATTCTTCACTGATTGATATATTCTTGGAAGACTTATCTTTTCAGAAGTAACCTCCACTTGTATTAAGTCTATCAATGTTTCGTCAATTTAGAAAAGGACTCCCAGAATTCTTTGTCTGGGGAAGAGAGTACGACTACGAAAAAACAAATCAATATGTACATGTGTGTATTTTCTAATGCAAGCACCTAATCCTTTTTTAACTTTCTTCTCAATGCTCTTTGAGCTTTTCTTCTTTTTTTAAGTTTATGCTTCTTCATTTTGAGCCTTCTCTTTCTCAACACCGAGTCCATCTTCATCTCCTCGCCAGCTTGAGGCTCCTGCATCTCTTGTAGTCTCTCGGCAATGGATGGGGGAATGATACGCATCTGCTGGATCTCGAACATCAAGGAGTTCAACTCGAGCTTCTTCGATATGGAAACAGTGTTCATCTGTGGTGGACGCACAGGGAAGGTTTGTGTGTATGTGGTGAGTGATCTCGTGCTCGTCAGCGTGCTCTGGGCAAGCGCTTGTACGCCGCGTGGCATGCTCTTGGCTATGTGGCGAAACATGGCTGTGTGTGAATGTGAGACTGGTGGTGTCTTAGTGGGTAGGACGTTCACAGCAGTGAGAATCGTAGCAGTATTATATGGTTGTTGAGTGGTTCTTGATGGTCTTGTTGGAAAAGTTGAAAAAACAAGAAACCTCGCGAAAATTGCCGTTTTGGGCGCTCGGGGTCTGAAATTATCACGCTAGTGGGTGCCTCAGTGGACAGTACAAGGGGTGGAGATGGATGAAATTGTTCAATATAGAGCAGTATTGGAAACTACTATTGACCCTTCGTTTCTACCCGAAAATCGTGTCATAACCTTGTTGTACGGCCCAGCTTTGGCTTATTCTGTTACTTGTTCCGGGAAATTTTTCAGTGGGCAAAATTGATAAAGCTGTGCCATATACTTTCGTGATAGATTTCTCTGAATATCTGCTCACATTTGATACACTCAGTCACTTGAGACACCCAACACCCCGACCAAAGACAGTTATCTACCATAGAAGATGCTGTCCCTTCGTCGTGCGCTTGTGCACTCGAGACCCATCAACCGTCCATCGGGTCAAGTCCAAGCCAGCAGACCAATCATGAACGTTTTGCGCAATGCTCTTGGTATGGAACTTCCACCTGATGAGAACGATCCTACTCCAGAGAACCGTTTCCATCCATGGGATTCATCGCCATCAGCTGATCTGAGACAAAGAGCTGCCACTATCAGAGCGTTGGCTAAGTGTCCTGTCACCGGAAAAGAGATCAACTTCACGTGTCCGTTGAGTGGAATTCCAACACATCACTCCAAGGAAGCATGGGAACAAGATACCGAGTATCACAGCTCGAAGAAGTGGGAGTTGTTAAAGAAAGTCAACATCTACGAACATGACCTCAGATCTGGAAGACCTTTCCCGGAGTTTGATTTCCCAAACCAACAAGAATTCGAAGCACAAGTGAATATGTCCAACTGGGATCTTTACTTCTACACACGTCAATACTACTCCATGGACACTGAGTTCCAACTTGCTGCCGTGACGAAGATGCTTTCGTACCCAATCACCATTGGTGCTTTGTTGCATCAATTCTCTCCATACTTATTGAATCCAAAAGGTCCAATCACATTAGAAGGTTTGAAATCCCTCGCTGCTTTGCGTTATTCCCTTTATCCATTCCAAAGAGCTTCAACGTTCAAGGATCGTCCTTTGAGATTGTTCATCATCGGTTCAAGAGCCGAGGGACAATTGCCAGGTCATGTGTGGAAACAATTCCAATACTTATTCCCAGATATTGAATTTGAATTACATTTTATCGGACCAGAAGCTTATTATGACCGTGAAAAGGGAAAATATGCCACTTCTTCAAGACCAATTGTCAAGAGAGTTGATTCTTTCCTTTCAATGGTGTATCACACTGATTACTTCCACGTGTTCCACGAGGCTCAAGATTTCTTCCCATACGATCCATACTTAGATTCATTCTTCCTCTTCCACCCAGGTTTAGCATACCCAGATAGCAAGGAACTATGGAAGAAGACCATTCCAGGTCTCTTGGAGTCCAAGTGTCCAATATTCATCACTGGTTACCATGAACAAGATTCTCAAAACGATTGGGACTGGATCATGGACAACTATGAGAAGGATTTGGATGTATTGATGCAAAAAGATGATAACTTGTTCTCTTCAACGAAATACGAGTTGAACGATTTGAACCCACAAGAGGTTTACAAGTTTAACCAGAAAATCTTTGCTGTTAGAGGTAAGCGTTACCACGCGGTTTATAAATGATTGGATGTCTCTCGGTTGTGGTTATAAATATAAACAGATGAATACATGTACATAATACAATACACTTACAATCAAAAAGTTTAAAAAACATATGTATCAAAAATAGTAAAGAGATAACTTTTCCAATAAACCCAGAGACATCGTTCCAAAATTCCCATCCCGATTCCAACCTTTCTTTAAAAACAACACCTTATTTTACCCATCTCCTTTTAAATAAATCTAATTAGAATAATTTCTAACCTCGCTTACCCAACATGGACATTCCCATTCAATAGGCCGGTATAACCAGTATACTCCTCATCCATTCTAAACTGGGTCTCTTCCAACTCATCATGACTTTGGTTCAGATAGCCAGTATTTCCCCATCCTCTATTCACCTGAGCAGCCCCATTATTTCCATTCAAAATGAGACTAGGGGAGAGCAGTCCATCCGAACTTCCCCAGTGACCCAACACTGGTCTACTTGTCCCATAATTACCTGATCCGGTCCGTGATCCACGTCTTTGACGTTCTTGTGGTGTCAAGAGATCACTCAAACTCGAAGGGACGAAATCTTCGCCAAATGTGTCATCATCATTTTCATTCGTATCATCTGCAATGGCAGACTCATCATGGATGGTCAAGAATGAGTGGAAGCTGCTCGAAAGCGCTCCTTGGTGTGGCAATGACCGAGGTGGTGTGATGATAGTTGATTGTGGTTGATGGGACGAACTGCCCCAGATGTTCGAGTTCGCAGTGAACGTTGGCACCCTTTCAGATGAAGAGAATCTTCTCTGCACAGACAAAGCCTTTGGAGTCTGGGGTATATTTGTCGAAGTGGTGGCTGGAGCCTCGTATGATGATGGTTTAATCGAAGTACCAATGGAGGAAGGTAGACCTGAATAGGAACCATTTCTGGAGAACGTTGGTGAATTTTCAACACTTCTTGGTATCATCGAGCCGGATCCATTACTCTGATAACTGGACCCACCCACTACTTCGGCATTACCATTCCCACTCTGTAATGAACTTGGAGAAAGCAAAACACTCCCACTACCTGACCCTTGTTTCCCAGCACTACCCGTACTTCTCCGTGTTGCCGTCCCGCCATTCTTGTACCCCTTTCCTTGATACACCTGAGCCATAGATCTCGGGTTCACACGACGCCCATCTGGTAAGATATGTGCCAGTGCACATTTGACACCGAATTTGCAATTACCCTTCTGGAAATACTTACACGGTTGGGAATCGTTCTGTGGGTCCAACTGATGGGAGAAGGGACAGGAGTTACCAGCTTGACAGGCACCTTGTTTGAAAAACTTGCATGGAACATGAGCGAGATCTTTATTGTTCGTTAGTAACCATTCAGTTGAGTATCATCTCTCATACACTCTCATAGAAATATGAGACACTAATTATGCCTGGGGTTGAAAGGAGTAGAAATACTTACTCTTTGACGGTGGGCTCTTTGAAATATCAACCACCGGGTGTGATCTCGACGGGAATGAGCGTGATCGATTCACCATACTCTCTTAACTTCCGTAACTTGGAACTGGAAACTTGGCTTGTATGTGCTTGACTTGGTATTGATGTTAGGTCTCAGAAAAAAGTGTGTAAATCTCAATAGCAAACGTGGGGACAGATCCTTCTAATGAAGCTCCTATTCGATATCTATCTCTCTAATGTATTGTGTTCTTGTCTTTTGCAGAAACCAACTCTTTCCTGACTTTGTATTGTATCTCCAAAACACTTATCAATACCCTATCTGAGTCATATACGGGGGAAACTCACCGAATTACAAATGAGGAGGTGGGTACTTAAATTGTGATAACGCGTGATAAGAGATAACCGGCTTAAACCACGTGACGTGTGTCCCGACACCCTTGAACTGGCCAATCAGCGCGGAGTATCGGGATGCTGGGATTTGGGTTTAGTGACATATACTGTTGTGGATGAAATGGATAACTACAGTAGACAGTCATTGTTATTAAAAATTCTGTCGTATTATGATATAGATCTATGTAATCACATACCACGGAATGCATTCTTTGAAGCTCTTCTACGACCATCAAATCTTTGTTTCGTTCTTCCGTGTCTATCCAAATCTTCCTCTTCATCATCACCTTCCTCAGCTTCAAAAGATACCGATTTTGGTTTCTTTTCCTTCTTTTCAGGTTTCTTTGGAATGAATGTGAGCTCCATCTCACCACGTTTATGCTTCTTGAGGATTTGACCCTTTGTGGCTTCTTCCTTCTCGTGTTGTTTTTGGTTGAGATCTTGTAATTGTCTCTCGAATGAAACTTGTTGCTTTGTGGCTGTGGTGGATTTGTTTGATTCCTTGGAGTAGGACTTCATCTCATTGAGGAATTCATCAGCCTTCTCCTTAGCTTCTTGACGACGCTTAACAGCCTCGAGTTGTTTCTTAACCTTGGCTTTTTGTAATCTATCAAGACCATTCTTATCACCTTCATCCTCGGATTCTGATTCTGACTCTGATTCTGACTCACTGTCTCTGTCATCACTCTCCTCTGCACCAAGGTTGTTTAATCTCTCCTCATCGGATTCCTCAGCAGCAGTCAATGCTCTAGAACGCTTCTCACTGACATCCTCAGTATTGGAAACTGGGTTCAATTGTTTATAATCATGTGCGTCAGTATCAATAGCGAACTCTGGGTTCTCGAACATCTCCTTGAAACGATCATCATTCACCACACTCTCAGCAGCAGCAAGGCCAGCCTTCTTACCAATCTTATCGGCAAGCATCTTGTTGACTTTGATCTTTGTGTTTGTAACCGCACCGGTGGTTCTAATACGAGATTCACGTTCCTTCTCAACTCTCTTTCTAATCTCTCTTTCTCTTTGATCCTTGTATGAGTTAGGATTAGCAATCAAGTTAACCTTATCATAAAGCTCGGTACTGATGAAGAAACCATGCATGTATGATCTCAAAACCTTTGAACCGACAAGGTGTGCAATATTCAGTTTCTTAACATCATCACGGGTGATGAATCTATAGTTGGAATAAACAGTATCCGTTGGCTTCTCCTCCAATTCTTCTGTGATGTTGTCTAAGAATGAGGCCCATTTTGGTGCTGGTCCCAAGTTTGGTATGTAATAAGTATGCATCTGGATACCTTCGTTGGCCATGAAGAACATACCACTGTTTGGAACCCAAGCCAAATCGTTAATGTCAACACTTGGCTCCATGGAAGCGAATAGATCACCACGAGCATCGTAAATCTTGGCAATTCTCTTATCCGTTGCAACAATCTTATCATCAGGTAAGTAGATGATCTTCTTGATATCCGTACCGTATCCATGGTCTTTTGTCATCGTTGGTTGTGAGCTTCTTAAATCATATGTATAAGTGTATCCATTTGAGGTACCACATGCGAAATTTATACCATCATCTTTGAAAGCCAATGTACTCACCTCGAATGATTCATTACCGTATCCAACCGATGGGAGTTGTAATTTGGCAGCTCTTGATTTGGCTCTTGAATCCCAAAACTCAACGGTTCCATCTTCAAGACCGACAGAGACTAATCCATTCATTGGATTCACACAGACATCATTACATCCACGATCGCTCTCCAATTCGAAAGGCTGTAAGAATCTTCCTTGGTCAAGGTTCAATCTGAAAACTTCGTTACCTGATGCTGCAACGTATAAATCACAGTTGTATTGGTTGTATGCTAAACTTCTTCCGAATTTTGGAATTCTTGTCTTGTAATAGATTCCTCCCTTGTTTTGAAATTCTATACTTCTATCGTTCTGTAAATGCACAGATTTGGTCCAATCGTTGGAAAGTATTTCGAAATCAACGTTTTCTGTATCGGTGTGACGCTCAAACTTCAAAGCCATGTTCTGGAAATCATAAAGATGGATCTGTGGCTTATACGTACCGGTAGCCATGGCGTATTGACCATCAGGTGTGACTTTGATCTTGTTGGAAGCTTCACTGAACTCGAAATCTTGGATCAATTCAATACGGGTCTGATAATCATAATCGTTCTTTAATGATCTCTTCCGCTTCTTTGCAATCCAATCAGGCAACGAACGGGAGACATTCGCACCAGAAACTTGATACACGGACACATCACCTGTGTATGTGGACTTGAGCACCATTTTATTGTGTTTTTGGTGGATGTGTGGTGGTTAATCAGTAGGAGACGTATACTCAAGTGGAGTAAAAACACCAAAAAAAATTAAAATTTTCTGACAATGCGATGAGCTCTGCACGTGACCCCTGTTGTGAAAAGCAAAAACAATGAACCGAACGGGGTTCGAACCCGCGACCTTCGCCGTGTAAAGGCGACGTCGTAACCACTAGACCATCAGTCCACCAAAGTTGGGAAAAAAGGGGTCTTGAGCAACCCAACGATGCTGTAAACATTCAGCATAAGGTCACGTGGACACCCGCGGTGTGGCAGTTATGCCGGTGTTATGCTTGTCTTTCAAGGGAAATGAAGATCATGGAGAATAACGATGGGAAGCTATTGGCTCGGGCGCTACACATATCCGCTTTCATTTCAACCTTCCACTTTGTCTTATATCTATTTTGAATTTCTGCATTATTGAAATGAGTAAGTTTGCAACCTCCCTGGCATGAGACAATGGACAAACACCCTTTGAAAACAAGACACTAACATCAACTTCTCCAATAGGTTCATGGCACAACAACATATCCAACGGTGACCAAGGCACATCAGCCTCCCGCTCACATACGCCGTCACTGATATCCTCCCAACTCCCACCAGGTCTGGTGAATTCAACAGCCGCTGTGAATAATGGCGCCGGTGCGACGCTCAATGGTGATGGGAAGACGGTTGAGAATGAGATTGATGATATAGAGAGATATGGGCTCAAGGGACTGTTGCCGTTGATTCGTGGGGAATTGCCTAATGAGATACAGGCTGTTGCTCTGGGGTCTGATGTGAATTTCCTTGGGTTGGATTTCTCAAGTGCAACTGATGGAATCAAGATCAGTAAGACGCTTGCATCTCCATGGATTGAAACTTCTAGAAGTGAAGTTGAGCCACATTTCAAGACCCCTGAAGCGTTTGACCTCAGTGGGCTGACGATTCCTGCACTCAGAGAGAAGATGAGTCTATTCATGGAGGAAACTCTGTTCTTCCTGTTCTACACCAAGCCGGGTGATATATTACAAGAATTGAGTGCAAGGGAATTGATGGGTAGAAACTGGAGATATCATAAAGAGCTTCGAGTTTGGTTAACTAAAGATCCAAGTCATGAACCTGTACCACAAAACTCAATCAGTGAAAGAGGTATTTACATATTTTTTGATCAACATACTTGGGAAAAGGTTAAGAAGGAGTTCATATTGCATTATTCTGCTATAATGGCTTGAATAAATTAATAAAACATGTGTTTACACAAACTGTAATTACGAATCTGTATTTATTGTTATTATTAATGTGAATTACCTGCTTATGTCCACTATATTCGGTCAAAACCAATACCGCCCATGGTACTGCTAACATGGGCATACGGTGGGGCCCATATAGAGAAGCCTACAGACCAGAGTTGAAGTATAGTATGAATAAATAATAAATAGTAATAAATATAACAACCTAACCTTATCAAGGCTTATACTCCCTCTCAAAGGCCTGTGTGTCCCTTCTCTTTGGGAATCTCAAAAACTTTCCCTGTGAATTATACGCAACCCATGTCAAACCAGCAGGGATGGCAACCATCAATAACAAGATTGGTCCCAGGTTCTTTGGTGTGACTTTGAAACGATCGTTTAAAGTCTGTCTGTACTCTGGTGGGTGTTAGTGTTGCTCTGCGTGGGGTGGGGTGGATGGATACTTACTGTAGAACTGCTCGAAGGCTGGGTCCTTGATGAGGGCTGCATGGGTGTTAGTAGTGTTAATGGTTCTGTTTATGTAGAGTGCACGTACGCTGTGGTCCTGATCCGTGAGCCATTGTGTGTTTTATGTGCTGATAGTAGCTCTCCCTGAGTGTGTGGTGGTGGTTTGTGGGGATCTTTTTGTTTCGGCGCAGGCAGAATTATATACGCGTGTTTTCTTTATTTACTTACACACTACTGAGGAATAACTACTACGGTTTAATCCACACCTTCACACCACAGGCATGGCTGAGCAGATAGCATCCACCTTCAGAGATATCCACTCCACAGTGGAATCCACTAAAACACAACCAGATAGCGGTCTCTCCCGCATACAGGCCCTCGAACACGAGCTCGAACAACTGGACTCCATCACCAACTCCATCGACTCAGTCATCGAAGCTCTGGACACTACACATGCAAACATCAACGAAGCCCTCACGTCCGTGAGTGCCACAGACAAACTGGTGGACCTATGGATCAAGATCCTTTCACAATCAAGTCATACGGCCGAGGTGCTGAATGATAGATCTTGGAAGGGTACCACACGGAGCGAGTCCGAGTATCAGGAACAGTTGAAACGGTATGAAGAGTTGAATAAGAAGTACCAAATGGAACAACAGCGGAAAGAACAAGAGAGACAACAGGCCATCAAGCAGAAACTGGCTCATGAACAGAAACTGAAAGAACGTGAGGAGAGTCTAAAGAGAAGGGTTTATGGGAGATCCACGCCGCCAGTATCGAGATCTACCAGTACGAATCCAAAGAAACCAATGACAACTAGAGCCAAGTCGGTAAGGAAATGATTCTACGAATAGATATCTCTACAACTTTGATTAATAAAATTCTCATGTTAAAGTTTACACAACTAATATACACACGTACTTAAAAACGTCTCAATAAAAAAACATCTCTATTCCTATTTCTCCTCTTCTGGCTCAATAACCACAAGCAAATCGGAAGCATCAACGTTATCCCCCTCCTTGACCAACACATCGGCGACCAAACCGTCAGCTGGGGATGAGATAACCATCTCCATCTTCATGGCACTCAACACGGCAAGACCCTCACCCTTCTTAACGGCAGAACCCTTGTGCACCTTGACCTCAACTAGGACACCAGCCATTGGGGAACCAATTTGATTATTGTTGTGAGCATCGGCCTTTGGACGGGAAACGGTCTCAACCTTGGAGGTCTTGTCGTTGACAGACACCTTACGCAACTCACCGTTCAACTCGAAGTAAACTTCTCTGAAACCAGTCTCCTCGTTCAAGTCACCAATGGCAGTGGTCTTGATGATAAGAACCTTACCTTGTTCGATGGTGACTGTGATCTCCTCACCAATCTTTGGTGGGGCCAAAAAGTTTCTGGTTGGCAACACGGACAAATCACCGTATTGTTCTTGAACCTTTCTGAAATCTTCGTAAACCTTTGGGAACATGTTGTAAGAAGCGATATCAATCTCGGTGACCTTGTTGAATCTAGAAGACAAGTCCTCTCTGATCTTGTCAAAGTCAAATGGTGCCAATTCCAAACCTGGTCTAACATCCAATTTTCTTCTCTTTCCTCTCAACACATCGGATCTCAATGGTTCTGGGAATCCACCGTGTGGTTGACCAATCAAACCCTCAAAGAAGTCCAACACGGAATCTGGGAAGTCCAAACTGTTGGCCAATCTCTTAACATCTTCTGGGGTCAACTTGTTGGAAACCATGAATTGGGCCAAATCACCAACAACCTTGGAAGTTGGAGTAACCTTAACCAAATCACCCAACAAGTAGTTGGCTTCTCTATAAGCTCTCTTAGTCTCGATCCATTTCTCACCAAGACCAACCTGTTGGGCCTGGAAGAGCAAATTGGTCAATTGACCACCTGGGATCTCGTGTTGGTAAACCTCTGGGTCTGGACCCTTCAAGTCAGCCTCAAAGACAGAGTACAACAATCTGATCTCGGCCCAGTAAGAATCAATCTCTCTCGAGTGCAACTCACTGATACCGGTGTCAATCTCACCATCCAAAGAGGCCAACAAAGCAGAGACAGAAGGTTGGGAAGTCAAACCGGACAAAGAGTTGGTGGCAACGTCAACGACATCGGCACCCGCACGGGCACATGCAGCCATCGAGGCGACACCTGTACCGGCAGAGTCATGGGTATGAACATGGATTGGCAACTCTGGGTATTTCTCTCTCAAAGCACCGATCAACAACTTGGCAGCTTGTGGCTTCAAAGTACCAGCCATATCTTTAATACCCAAAATGTGAGTACCAGCCTTGAAAACCTTCTCAGCAATCTCCAAGTAGTATTCCAAGTTGTACTTCTTACCTGGTTGTAACATATCACCAGAGTAACAAATAGTAGCCTCGACAACACCACCAGCCTTCTTAACAGCCTCAACACCAACGCTCAATTGTTCCAAATCGTTCAAAGCATCAAAGACTCTGAAGATATCAACACCATTCTCCTTAGCCTGTTTGACGAAATGGTCAATGGCATTATCTGGCAATGAGGAGTAGGCAAGACCATTAGCACCACGAAGCAACATTTGGAATGGGATGTTTGGGACGAGTTTTCTCAACTTTCTCAAACGGGCCCATGGGTCCTCATGCAAGAATCTCATGGCAACGTCAAAAGTGGCACCACCCCAACATTCCAATGCGAAAGCACCAGCGTAACCATGGGCTGTAGTTTGGGCAATGTTCACCAAATCGTAGGTTCTCAATCTGGTGGCCAAAAGGGATTGATGGGCATCTCTCCATGTGGTATCCATAATCAAAGTACCCTTGTTGTCACGAACCTTCTTGGCGAAACCCTCTGGACCTTCGGACAAGAGAATATCTCTCCATCCGCTTGGTGGTGGGGTAGTGACGTCAATAACGTTACCCTCAGCGTCGTGGATGTGTGGAACTTCTGGATCCTTCAACAACTTTGGAAGACCAACTTGACCCTTGATAGATGAACCGTTGACGGCCAAATCAGCCAAGTAAGCCAAAAGCTTAGAGGCTCTGTTTTGTGAAGAAACCATCTCGAAAAGCTTTGGAGTGTCATCGATGAAAGTGGTCCAGTAAGAACCATCGATGAAAACGTCATTGGTCAACAATGTCAACAAGAATGGAATGTTGGTCTTGACACCTCTGATTCTGAACTCGATCAAAGCTCTCAACATTTTCCGTCTAGCAATCTCGTACGTGGATCCGGAACATGAACACTTGACAAGCATCGAATCGTAATGTGGAGAAATGACAGCACCGGCAAACCCGTTACCACCGTCAAGACGAACACCGTTACCACCGGCAGATCTGTAAACCTCAATCTTACCAGTATCCGGTTGGAAGTTCTTTGCTGGATCCTCAGTGGTGATACGACATTGGATGGCGAAACCTCTGGTGGTGATCTTGTCTTGCAAGAGACCCAATTGTTCTAATGACGCACCGGCAGCAATTTGGATTTGTGCAGCAACGATATCAACACCGGTGATCTCCTCGGTGATGGTGTGCTCAACTTGAATTCTTGGGTTGATCTCAATGAAGTAATGTCTGTTTTGGTTATCAACAAGGAACTCAGCCGTACCAGCGTTTCTATAGTTTGCGGTCTTGGCCAACTTGACGGCATCGGTTAAGATGGCATCACGAACCTCAATTGGTAAAGTTTTTGCAGGAGCAACCTCAACAACCTTTTGGTGACGTCTTTGAACGGAACAATCTCTCTCAAAGAGATGGATCACATTACCGTAGTTATCAGCCAAAAGTTGAACTTCAATATGTTTTGGCTTGTCCAAAAATCTCTCAATGAAACAAGTACCATTACCGAAGGAAGTGATGGCCTCAGATCTAGCTCTAGTGAAAGCATCACCAATGTCATCACCTTCTCTGACAACTCTCATACCACGACCACCACCACCAAATGCAGCTTTGATGATCACTGGGTATCCGTGTTTTTGAACAAAAGCCTCAGCTTCTTCAACAGTGTCAATTGGTCCATCGGTACCAGGGACAACTGGCACACCAGCGGCATCGGCCAAGTTACGGGCAGAAACCTTGTCACCAACAGCGTCAATGATGGTATCGGTTGGTCCAATCCATGTGATTCCGGCCTCGACAACCTTCTTGGCAAAAGTACTGTTCTCTGAGAGGAAACCATAACCTGGATGGATCATGTCAACCTTGTGCTCTTTGGCGATTTTGATAATCTCATCGATTTGCAAATAGGCCTGGACTGGGGAGAATTGGCCCTTCTCACCAATTGGGTAGGCCTCATCGGCCTTGAGTCTATGGGCACTCAATCTGTCCTCGTGGGAGTAGATGGCAACAGTTTGCATGGAGAGCTCGTGGGCAGTTCTGAAGATTCTGATTGGGATTTCACCTCTGTTGGCCACGAGAATCTTGGAGGACTGCTGTCCGGCCAAGAGGGAGTTTCTTCTGATCCTGTTGATGTCGCCATGGTCGGCCACGGCTTCAGACATGATGAATGTGTGCTTTGTGGTGAGGATAGGGGTCAATTGAGCCGTTGTTGGAGAGCGATGGGGGAGGGAAAGGTTTAAATAGCGACAGGCCCAGCGCTGAGCGTGCGTGACTAATTTGTCCGGGGAGGTCTCTTGCGCCAATTTTTATTTTTTTTTGTTCTCTTCGCTCCGGCAACGGGCGCCCCACCGGACACTCCCTCGGCCGAAGCTGGGCTGGCAATCCAGGCGGGGCCCCAGGCAGAGCTTCACCACCGCTAGGCAGAGACTGGACAAACTCCGAGCCGGGAGGCCAATTCCTAGAAGGGACGGCCTACAAAGAAGCCTTCTGGACAAAATCCGGGGTGCAGCCAGGAAAATGATCAACTTTGATCTTTCCAATGAGAGAGCTGCGATTGACCCAAGACGGGTCACCCTATCTGCCTGGGTCACATGTCTCTGCGATGTGGTCAGTATCTACACACAGGCCTTTCATAAACATCAAAACTTTTTCTCCAAACATCTCAAGACCTTTCCCTCTCATAACCCCAGACTCCCCTTTGACACACGGTGTTAGCACCAAGGGTCTCCCGATTTATTACGGTATACAGTACGATAGGTAAATCCCCGGGACACGGGATGGCCCAAAGGGATTCTGTTTTTCAAATCTGGGG
Organism: Williopsis galapagoensis; assembly: GCA_030565205.1. Lineage (NCBI taxonomy): Eukaryota > Fungi > Ascomycota > Saccharomycetes > Phaffomycetales > Wickerhamomycetaceae > Williopsis > Williopsis galapagoensis. The sequence continues at coordinate 176,353 of JAJMBA010000012.1, read as the reverse complement.
AGACCTGCCTCGTTCTACTTCAGGTTATGATAGGCGTAATAGAGTTCAGCCTTTCCTTATCTTGTTGTAACACACAATATGGCTTTAGCCCGGGGTCATCTCAGCTTCGGGCTGCAATCTTGGTGCGGCGTACCATTAAATCGTGGGGGACATGAAAAACGTGGAGTAAACTGTCGAAAACTGTTAAATGAATGAATAGACATCCTTTCCGGTATTATCTCCTGTGATCGTGAGGGAATAAGATGTCTGTTGTGCAAAGCTTAAATCCAGCCACCCGCGGCGTTGACAATCAATTTTGTCTCAAAGGTAATCCACAGGTACTTGTATAAAGCCCAGTCATTCATCGCTCAGTCATATGTTCTTTTGGTATGTCTGAAGCTGAGATTCTGTAGCCCCTATGACCCACTTGTCTCGAATAAGGATAAAGCAGCCAATGTCTGAGAGCAGATGGTGATATCACTATTGTCTACCCCCACCAACTCCTCGTGGGCCGAGACAAATGCAGCACGGGCGCATACGTCATCCCTCGGAAACATTGCGACAAATCCCAGAACAGTTCCTACAGAGTTCCGACATGATTCCGATATGTTTTCTAATTCCGACTTGGTGTGCGGGTGTTGAGGTGCCTGGTTGAAGTTGTGTCTGTTCTGTATAGGCTTGTTCTAGTTCTCTACGCTTCCAGCACACCCACCAGTGACTCTGTTGCCTGATCCACCACTTCAGAGACTCTCTTCACCAACTTGACAATGATTCCCTTCGTTGGAATGCTCGCTCATGACCAGAAGCCCACTGCGCTGCTCGTTACGTCGGTGTTGATTATCGTGCTGATACTCCGATCATTTTTGAAAACATCATCGTACAACTACATCTATGACCTCTCCGATGGGCTCGGCACCAAAGGGTTCGGTATAACGCGAGGAGGCACAGGAAACTTGGGCTATCAGAAAAACACCCGTATCGGGGGTCTTCCGCCAAATGCTAGGGATGTTTACGCCGATAGAGAAGAAGGCATCTACAGGGATTATCACATTGATGAGACCCCTGAGGTTGATGATGATGAGGTTTTCAACTCTGAGAAAAACAAGATTGTGATCATCCTTGGTGCGAACCTGGAAGGTGGTGTCAATCGTTGGAAAGGTCCTAATGAATGGTCTATTGAAAGATCAAGTATCTTTAACAAGAAGGAGTATTCCAAACTACACAATTATGACCTTATAATCAAGGATTTCACCAAGTTTAAGAAATACTCCAACGATCATCGTGAAGGATGGCAGAAATTCGATATCATCAAGGAAGTCATGGATGAATACTCCCCCGGTGATTGGTTCTGGTACTTGGATCTATACACTTTGATCATGGTGCCAGAAGTGTCAATCGAGGACCACATCTTCAACAGACTTGACCAGATTATTTCCCGTGATTTGATGGACTTCAACCCAAAGCAAATGGAATTGGACTTGCCATTCATCGATTATAATGAACCAATCAACTTGATCCTTTCACAGGACTGTGGTGGCTTCAACCTCCATTCGTTCCTTATCAAGAAGACCCCCTGGTCATTGACACTCATGGACGTCCTGTTTGATCCTATCATCTATTTGAAAAACCGTGCCGAATGGATCAATGAGGAACAGAACGCATTGGAGTATTACTACGATTTATTCGCATGGGTCAGATCAAGAGTGGGATTCATCCCAACGAGATTGTTGAGTTCATTGCCAGAAGGCGCATGTCCTGGATTCAAGAATGATGAGAGATTTTTCTACAATCAAACCTCGAGGGATTTTGTCGTTGATATGGTTGGATGTGATTTTAATAGAAATTGTTGGGATGAGATGGAGTTTTTCAAACATTTGAGTTTGCAATTACATAAAAATTGGTTTACAAAATTGATCGGTTGGTGAATTAAACCTTTGCTGGTTTGTTAATGCTTTTCCATTTGATATTCATCGTTATATATATCGTAGACCCCATCTGTTGTTTAAATATCACCTTGTCTTTCCAATTTCGTCACAACATCATCAAACGAGCCGCCGCCCTGTTGAACATCCAACAACTCTTGTTCCAAACGATGTTCGAATGTCTTATTTCTCTCATGTTTCTCCTGTCTCACAACGTTATAAATGACAAAGTTACACCAGATCTCCAATAACAAGTACATGAACACCAAATCATTGTTCAAATACGATGAACCCTTCAAGTACCCATATCCGGCCAAAGCGAAACTTAACGATAACCTCGTTGGTACAAGACTCTCGAAATAGATAACATTCTTCAGCAATAACTGCACGACATCAACAACACCACTCAGTGTGAAGATCGCCGTCATCAATCCTAAAGTCTCACGATTCTGTGACATCGATCCGTGTTCCAACCTCAACGCCTGGCCCATGATGATCAGGAACGTGGATTCGATGAACTCCTCCGGCGCCTTGACGAGGTAGAACGCGATGGTGAAGAGTATGCATGAACGGAGGTATATCACCGTGGAAGAGGAGATCCAGGCCATTGTTCTGTGGTTGTGTGTAGTTGTATGATTAAGTGTGAAGGAAGGAAGGAAATAAATTCGGCTTTCCCAAAAGTCATCGCCTCCGTATTTCTTACTGCTACTTACACTACAATCATACAGAGACAAACAACTACACACTCAACGATGAAGTACTCCATATCAGCCAGAATCATCACATTCCTCATCCTCGCGTACAAACTCCTTTCAGACCTCTCCTTCCCACAGTCGCTCAACGCGGCCACGGGCCTCCAGTTCAACCCATCAGATTCAGAGACAACCTTGATCGGTGTCTTGTTCCTATATGGATTCACCACAGACTTGATCCCACTGACAGAGGACAATGACAAATATTTCGAAAGTATGGTCAAGGTGAGATTTATCTTTGGTGTGTTGTTGCATTTGAACTCCGTGTTGCATTTGGATATTGTGCCGGTTTTGCAGAATGAGGTTATAGTGTATTACGCCATCTTAGAAGAATTATTCAACGGAATGGCATTGTTAGAATCAAGGGTTTGAAACTACTTGGATTAAGAGTCTTACGTATATGAAGTTCGTTGCATGGTATCATAAAATTGGATCATTAATCATTCGATAATTTCAGCTGTGCAGCTTGTATCAACACTTTAGCATCGTTCAAATCCCTCATGTAGAAGAATTCATCTCTTGAGTTATCCCGAAAATTCAATTTCAGATAATCCTCCAGACAATATATCACAATCTTGAAACTTTCAACCTCATTCTTCAATTTGATTCTCTTGGATCTTCTTCCATTAGATTGATCATCCCCAGATTGAACCGGTGAGGCATTTGGTGTCAAAAGATATGATGACAGTCCTTTTTGCTCAGTTGGTTCAAAGTGTTTGACATAAGCAAACGTACAGAACCCTTTACATTTTGAACATGTTAGTCCATCCTCGATCTCTTTCTTATCAACTTCACTCAATTCGAAATCCTTCTTATTGACCTTCAAATGGTTCTGTGGTTTGGTGTCCAATAGATCAATCACCGTAGCTTGAACACAATATTCATCCTCAACTCTTGGCCTGAGAAGTTTAATACATCTCATAACCAAATCCTTATCAACGTGATTCATTTCAACTTCAGATTCAGTGTAAAGTTCCAAAATGGTCATCATCAACTCCCACGTATCAAAAAGTGAACTCTTCGATCCATCCCTTCTATAGTTCTTTGATGCCAAAACTCCAAAATCTAACCAATCAGTCATAGTGAAATTGACCGCCTCGTTGAAATTCAAACCGGCATTGAAACCAGCGTGATAAACCCTTGGATACGTAATGATATATTCACCTGCATTTTGATTTGCCGTATAACATTCAATTCCCATTTTCCTCAATTCAAAAGGTGAAACCAAAGTTATCAACTGGTGTAAGATATCCGGTTGTTTGGCAAATAAGTCAGGTGCTAGGCTTTTCATATATGACTCAAAAGCATCTGCACATCTTGATGGAATACCATACCATTTCTTCGTCTCTCCGAAATGTTGATAATTAGCACTGAGGGTGTATTGATCCTCCACATGCCAGCAGAACGTACTGAAAGTCGTACCGATATAGAGCCATGGAATGGTCATTCCTGAAATATCAATGTCTAAGAAATTCAATAATGATTTCGGATTATATGGCAAATTGTTCAAATTCATCGGATGCTTGATATACTTGTTGTATTTCACCCTTGTCATTCCTTCTCCACCTCTAAGGGATGCTGGGTAATATTCCTTTGTTGGGAATCCAGAAACTTCACCTTTACGGCGGTTATGAATATCAGCACCATAGTTAACTTTGACATCGTTATCTGTTTCCTCCACAAGTTTCCAGAATCGCTGTTCTAATTCGTCAACACTGGTTGGTTTTCCCTCTGGGAAATGATGGTTATCAAAATCCTTCACAAGGTTTTCGAAATCTTTCAATGAGTACTCAATCCATGAATCTTTAAACCCATAGTATCCATTCCCAATGATACAAGTGTCACAGCACCATTTTCCGGCGGGTACGCTGCTTAAAGGGGTAGATAGGCAGTAGAGATGGAATGGACGATTGCATGAATCACACAGAAGTGTTTGATTTGGATCTTTATCAATATGACAAACCGTACACATGTCTTCTTCATCTTCTGTTTCTGACTCTAACTTTTCGGAGTTCTCATCACTGGTTTCATTTGCTCCATCTTGTAAGATCGACGTTGGATTGTTTGGATCATCGGTCTTGATATTGGTGAGCTCGGTTTTACCACTCAAGAAATTGAAATATTCAAGCAATTTTGCCGTGTAAAACTCCTTCAATAATTGTGGACGTACAGCGAACTTCTTGGATAAAGTTTGCCAAAGTTTCTGATTGTTGAGTACAGCATTCTCTGAAATATCTGGTAACTCTTTCGCTTTCTGTCTCTTTGTCGTTTCCTTATTCTCTTTAAGATATTTCACAACCTCTGTGAAGAAATCATAGTAATGAACCTTCTCTCCCTCTATTAATTCAAAGGTTTCCAATTTTGAGGGTGGGGATATGTGATACATCATATTGTAATTCTTCAACTGTTTGTGGAAGAACATCCGGCAACGATTCAAGAGATTCAACTCCTTCAAGTTTTGTATTCTTGGAATGAACCTAAACCGATTGGTGTTGATGCTCAATGGTGGTTTGAAACTGGCAGGTGGGACAACCTTCACGATACCATACTGTTCACCGATGCTTTTAGCAAGAGGGGAGGCCAAGTATGAGATGGGATCAGCAAACTCCTCCTCAGAGGGATATAACGATGGTACTTCAACGAGTGTGTTTGACATCCTTGATTTCAATTTTTCTTGATCTTGTGACAATGAATTAGCAACGTATTCGGGCTTTAAACACGGCGGCAGAGATCAGTTTTGCAAAAAAATATATCAAAGTAGTTGCGTAGGGTAGTAGCAGCAGGAGGGATTTTGGTGATACCGAACACAGTGCGTGGGGTGTGGGTGAGCGTAGGGTGGTGGGTAGATATGGTGTAACCAACGATGCGAGGGGTGGGATGGTCGATGGAATAGCAGCAGCTCACAAAATCCGAGCGGTTGTGACAGAGAGTGGCACCCGTACTTTACTGATTAGCCGCCCGGGGAAAGGATCAGCTATGCCACAACAAATCTAATTACACTTCCTAATCCAGCGATGGTAGCTATTAAGTGCACTTTCAAAAGTGAATAGTAATCAAAATATCTACATCCAGAATGTATTGATTTTCACCGAAATATGAGTTTTAGCTTAGATGCTATTACAGAATACCAAGTGACTCTTTGGAACCAGCAACAACTGTCAATGGGCATGTCTTGCGTGTATCTTATTTTTAGTGGGAAAGTACCTATCAGAACAATTTCAGCTCCGATTCAACAGTATAGACCTTGAGATTAATCCTTCGTGATTTCGGGGCAAATTATCGGGCCTTTATACTCATTTGTCGCAATAATTTTCACCTCTCGCTTATGACTTCTCAAACTTCCCTCTAATTATCGATCCTGTACTTGCTGTTGCCCTCTGTCAACTTTCCGAGATTGGCCGGGCAGATTTCAAAGTGTAATCAAAATGAGTCTTCACGCGAACTACATACATACCGTTCTCACTGTACACAACCGATATCCATACACACATATACACAATGTCATACGAATCAGGCAAACCATACACCATTGCGATCCTTGGTGCTGGTACAATGGGAAAAGCTGTGCTGAGTGCATACTTTAGCTCTCCAAAACCAGAGACCGCGCCAGCGAAGATCATTGCATGTGTCAATTCCCAAGCCAGTGCTGAGAAGCTTACAAAGGAGTATTCTGCTTCTTCTTCATCTATCAAGTTTCAAGTGAGCTATGGTGCTGAGAACAATTCTAAGGCTGTTGAAGAGTCTAGTGTTATTATCATAGGTACTAAGCCATACATCACTCAACAAGCTTTGGATGCCATTGAAAAGGTCTCCAGTTTAGAAGGTAAACTTTTGATCTCATTGGTTGCCGGCTGGACGATTGAACAATTCCAAACATATTCCAAGAAGGTTTCAAGAGTGATGACCAACACCCCAGCCAAGTTCCAGTACGGTACAGCTGTGATTGCCAACTCCTCCGAAGTCACCAAGGACGAGAGTTCATTGATCCTAGACCTCATCAGTCCAATTGGTAAAGTTGTTGAACTCCCAGAGAAGAACATGGATGCCGCCACGGGACTCGTTGGTTCAGGTCCAGCATTCGTATTGATGATGCTTGAAGCATTGACCGAGTCCGGTCTCGCATTGGGAATTCCATTCAAGGAGGCTAAGGAATGTGCCATCAAGGTCATGGAGGGTACGGCAAAGATGGCTGAGATCACAGGGACCCACCCAGCAGAGTTGAAACATCAGGTGTGTACGCCAGGTGGTACTACAATTGCCGGTGTGGTGGAGATGGAGGCCCAAGGTGTCAAGAGCGGGATCATCAAGGGAGTGGTTGCTGCCGCACACCGTGCCAGTGAGTTGGGTAAGAAGTAGCTGGGTTGCTTGAATAGAAGTGTTTGTTATTGAGTGTCTTTGGACAAGTAGATTGTAGTTATGGTGGCTGATCAGGTACAGCAAGTGGTTACCCTGCCTGTAATTCCGACACCCTTTCCGATCTCTTTCCGATTCGGTTCCGACTACTCTGCCAAAAAACCAAAAACTGCCACGTACTCCTCGTCCTCGTTCACGTTGGCCGCGAATTGGCCCGCCAGCGCGGAACGGGCGCCTCCCATTGGCCGCGTGGCCGCACCGGAAGCTCCTGGCCTGGCCAATCGAGCTCTGAGATTTTTCCCACCACCGACGTTTTCTCGTTCAACAACACCCCTTTCCCTTCTTCTCTTTTTCCCTTCTACTCCTACCCTGTAAGGAATCTTTAGAAGTTTCAAACCATAAACGAATAATGGTTCTTCCAAGAGTCTACAGTTCTACTTCTAGAGCAGCCTTCAAGGCTGTCAAGAGCAACTTGTTGTTCAACAGAGGTTTGGCCACCGCTGCCCCAGCTGGTAAGGTCAAGTAAGTGAATTCTTAAACTCGATTTCGATCCACCGTTCCAAAGCAAGCACAGAGTATTACAACCCATTGGAGACATCTACACACACCTATACCGTCCCCATTCAATTGCCAATTGCTCCAAGTCAATTGACTCAATTCATCGGGCCTATTGGATTCTTTCATTTCCTATTGGTCCCCGGATCTTTGGATCAAAAAATTGGGTGCAAAATCTCGGGAGGCATTGGACTCAACACAACACAACCATTGAACATCACATCAATTGATCGAGAACATAGCTACATTTTCCTTTCAAACGGATAACTGCCCGATCATTATCAAAGCTTTGTTTCCCAACTTTGCTGTTGCATAAAGATGGGTTTTTAAGTCCCGTGTTGATCCGAGCCACCGCAAGGCGACTCAATCATTTGCTCTGTGTTTACCTTTGCCACTGGTATCGAATCTTATTACATGAACTGAATTACTAACATTATATCTTACAGAGCCGTCATTGGTGCTATTGTCGATGTCCAATTCGAGGAGGGTAACTTGCCAGCTATCTTGAACGCTTTGGAGATTAAGAACCACGAGTCTGGTAGATTAGTCCTTGAGGTCGCTCAACATTTGGGTGAGAACACCGTCAGAACCATTGCTATGGATGGTACCGAGGGTCTTGTCCGTGGTGAGTCCGTCACTGATACCGGTTCCCCAATCACCGTCCCAGTTGGTCGTGAGACTTTAGGTCGTATCATCAACGTTATTGGTGAGCCAATTGATGAGCGTGGTCCAATTGTTACCAAGCAAAGAAACCCAATTCACGCCGATCCACCAGCTTTCGAAGAGCAATCTACCGCTGCTGAGGTTTTGGAGACTGGTATCAAGGTTGTCGACTTGCTTGCCCCATACGCTAGAGGTGGTAAGATTGGTTTGTTCGGTGGTGCCGGTGTCGGTAAGACCGTTTTCATCCAAGAGTTGATTAACAACATTGCCAAGGCCCATGGTGGTTTCTCCGTTTTCACTGGTGTCGGTGAGAGAACCAGAGAGGGTAACGATTTGTACCGTGAAATGAAGGAGACTGGTGTCATCAACTTAGAAGGTGACTCCAAGGTCGCCCTTGTGTTCGGTCAAATGAACGAGCCACCTGGTGCTAGAGCCCGTGTCGCTTTGACCGGTTTGACCATTGCCGAATATTTCAGAGACGAGGAAGGTCAAGATGTGTTGTTGTTCATTGACAACATTTTCAGATTTACCCAAGCCGGTTCTGAGGTTTCCGCTTTGTTGGGTCGTATCCCATCCGCTGTCGGTTATCAACCAACTTTGGCCACTGATATGGGTTTGTTGCAAGAACGTATCACCACCACCAGAAAGGGTTCCGTCACTTCTGTCCAAGCTGTCTACGTGCCAGCCGATGATTTGACCGATCCAGCTCCAGCTACCACTTTCGCCCATTTGGACGCTACAACTGTGTTGTCTCGTGGTATCTCTGAGTTGGGTATCTACCCAGCTGTCGATCCATTGGATTCCAAGTCCCGTCTTTTGGATGCTTCCGTTGTTGGTGACGAGCACTACAACACTGCTACTCAAGTTCAACAAACTTTGCAAGCTTACAAGTCTCTTCAAGATATCATTGCCATTTTGGGTATGGATGAGTTGTCCGAGGCTGATAAGTTGACTGTTGAGAGAGCCAGAAAGATCCAACGTTTCCTTTCCCAACCATTCGCTGTCGCTGAGGTTTTCACCGGTATCCCAGGTAGATTGGTTAGATTGACCGAGACCATCAAGTCTTTCAGAGATGTCTTGGAAGGTAAGTATGATCACTTGCCAGAAAACGCCTTCTACATGGTCGGTGGTATTGAGGATGTCATTGCTAAGGCTGAGAAGATGGCTGCTGAAGCTAAATAAACGGTTTAACGTATTAGAATCATCACTTAAAAAATTATGAATATATTCAAGTAACTTTGAAACGAATTGATCGATATATATATGAGTCTTTTGTAGGTCATTAGCATGCTTTTCAGTATTCTTTTTTTGATTATCATGTTGAACTGTCGCGACTCGTCGAGTTTGTGAGAAGATTTTGGGGTTTATATATAAAACTTCAAATACAATCACTACAATTACATTCAGAATGAATTAAAATTTCATTGTTGTTTCTTTGTAAAGTTTATCAGTTAAATATCAATACAGTCTTAGGTTATTTTATTTTGAGATATTTCACCTTACAAAAGAGATAAAAAATTTGGTACCCTAGTTGAGAATTTCAAGAGAGTATATTTTTAATTTGAAAAATAACAAACATTAATTATTCTTCAAAATTATCGAAAACTAAAGCTAAAAAAAAAAAAAAAGCAAGAGCAGAATCCAATTACAGGTGCTAACCAAGAACATAGATAAATAACTCTCCTACCGCAAGACCCTTGTTGTTCAATAAGAAGAATACTATACATTTCATCCGGACACCTCATTTTGGACAAAAATGAACTGGTATCAATATCGACTTATTTATATTCTCGATGCCCATTAGTTGAAGTCTTCAAGCTCATACATACAAATGTTGCTAGCAAAAAGTATTATGGTTTATGTAGGCACAAAATCGATTGCAGAGATATCATTCAGCCAGAAGATGAGGCTAAAGTTCAAACACAGCTCCGATTATAAGAGAGCTACAAAAAACAATTCGGAAAAGGGTGATTTAAAAGGGCTCTAAAACCTTCAAAAAAGGGAATACAGTTGAAATAAGTGAAACAATGTGCTCTTCAAACACCAGTTGGGAACCCATTAGCGATCAATTTAAACTTCTCCCACTCAGCAAAACGCAATCTTTTGAAAGCACTGTTCCAGTCATCACCAAGCATTTGGTTTGCAGGAGTTTCATCAATCTTGTGCAATCTCAAATAATACTTCTCGTTAGTTTTCTTCAAAGTTTCACGCTCCTTCTTAGACAGTTTGTTCCATTGGACACGGTCCAACTCCTTAATGTATTTGTTACCAACCTTAGCTGGATCAACCGGGGTGTGACTCAACTCATGCAAAAGTCTGTGACACTCCTGGTCCAAGAAGATAGTCTTGCTGGAGGACAGATAATCTCTCTCACAGCTCTCAATTGAGATCCCAGCGTCAGAAGCATCGGTACCCTCATTATTGGAAGAAACAACAGAATCAACAGGAGATATTTCCTCGTCCTTCTCATCTTCACCAGAAGGAACTTCAGTAGTGGAGCCAGAGGGGGTCGCAGCTGGGATGACAACATCGTCCTCATCACAGATGGCTTTGTTAAATCTGTGAAAGGCCTCGAACTTTTCGTTTAAACCGGGGTTTTGTGATTCAGAAGGGGAATTGGTGTTTTTACGGAGTGAGGCGAACATTGGATATGAGAACTGCAGTTGCTTGATGATATTGAACAGTGAGAAGCTTGATAATGATATGTCTTATGTGCAAAGCAAAGAACAAGGATGAATTTTCGAATTCCCTCTGATTAAGCCATGATCTTCCTTTTCTTCCAGAGAACTTAGAAAATTACACTCTCGTGATCGTAGATCCTTATATCTCCGACGGAGCGGAGCCACAATACCCTCACCGATACATCTCCACTATCCTCAACCTTCTCCTATTAGTGAGTAGGGTCTGTATGTAGAGGTGTAGGTGTGTTTTGGAACTGAATATGTCACAAATAACCACTAGCCAGTGAATGTGTACCTACCGTCCCTATTGAGCAGATCGTGCGCAAGCGGCTTCATGGACGCAGTCCGTGCATGGCCCGGAGAATTTCGAGATCTGCGAATGAACTTTTTGACGGCATTTTTTCTCTGCCCACAGAGTCTGGTCAGCCCGTCAAAAGCCATGATCAAATGCTCTCGGTTGTGAAATTACAACCTTGTAAGATATGAGTGGAAGATACATTTGAGATATACAAAACAATGCAATTAGCCTCTGCGTGACCTGTGAAAAATTTTCCCAGCCACGGCAATCGGTTGAATTCTTCAAAGACATTTTCCGTACATTCAATTGAAAAGAGACCTGTAAAAGAGGATTTCTTGGAATTTAAGGAGGCATTTATTGATTATATTTGTTTTTTAATGGACATTTCCAAGACGTACCCGGGTAATGATGATATAATTAGTCGCCGGAAAGGTCACATTTTTGCAAGAAAAAGGAGGGTGCTTGCATGCATATGTCAGAAAGTCGCAATGTTATCATCAGTAACCACGGTTGATGTTTTAAACTTGATACAGTGATGTATCAATAGGCAAGTTAAAACATTGGTGCAAATCTTGAGGGAAATAACAACTTCTTGCTTTAATTTTGAAGGCTGGGACCGATATTGAGCTTTGACTAGCTTCAAACGAGCACTGATCTTTAGTCGTTTAGCATAGATAGCTTTCCAAAAATACGAGGTATTTCCAGTGGTTGTTTGGGGAAAGCAGAGACTTAATTGATAAAACTCTCCTCCTCAAGTTCAGATGTGTAAAATACAGATACTATTGTTGTGAAATATGAATTTTAGGGATAATGGAGATGTTCATGTTCTACTCTGGCACTTATAGCGGACTAGACCGAGGGAAACCAGCTCCAACATACGAACGAGATCACTTTTCCTATTGTGAGGGATGGGCAGGAAAAAAGTGTCTCGCCGGCAAGATCTCGTCAGCGTGGAATGTTTCTAATTCTCAAAATCCTCCAGCGTCAAGGTGCGTCTACGTCTGGGAGCCCTAGAAATGGACATTGGGAACTTTGGACGATTTGGACGATTTGGACATGATTTGCGCTCGGTAGCCATTTTAGAGACCTATTGGAAAGAGCTTCAACATCATTGGACCTACGAACGTTTTTGGTGAACAGAATTGGGTTCATTTGAATGAAGGGAAGCAATTGAGTCTTGATAGTTGCTGTACTTTATTTTATCCCTGCCACTTGAACTGGAAGCACCTCGAGGTTTAGAGGCACTCAAAAGCCTCTACGAAAGCCTCTTATCTATCAAATGAAATGTATCGAATGTCCATTTTTAAGTTTAGAGATCTCGATTCTCGGAACCTACCCTTGCGCGGGACCATTTCTGACTCAAACATCAATCTTTTCATAATACTTTGGATCTTCTACAGACACGATAAAAGGCAAACGAGGGCCTAGACTTTTAATACTCGATACATTAGTACCACTGTACAAGACTAGGTCTCTAACACAACTCACAAGCACTTCAAGATCAATCTCTGAAGTTCAAACTTCAGAAGTACCAGCAATATCAACCATGTGCTGTTTGACAATTTGGTCTGGCTTGATGTAAAGATACATGTCAAGTGATGACCCAAGACCCCTTCCTAGTTGAGGGCCAGCTCGAGAATGCTTGATCAGCCTCATGCCTTAGTTCTTGCACCATGTTGAGTTGATGTAGCCAAGATTTCAGTAATTTTCTCTGAAATTTCAAAATCGGGGTTTCAATCCTACAGAATAGTACCCCTTATCCCACGGGCATAAAGTGTCCACTTCTCACCCAAGCTGCCTTGATGGCTACAGCCGGCCAAGGCCGAATCCGCCGGTAACTACCACCGCAAAAGAAAGACATTTCGATATAATAACACGTGATATCCCGGAAAACCGAGGGCAAATGATGACATAATATCTGAAGCATTTCCCCATAGCCCATAGCAATTGATCACAGCAACCCTAACAAAAGCACTATAATTTTGATGATTTCAGCAGTTTATTCTTTCCATAATCATCGATTGAACTCGTCACTACATTTCAAGAGCTCGCAGTATAGATTAAACCCATCACAATGTCATTTATTCCCTTCCTATTTGGTACGAAGGATTTCGATTCACGGTTGTCCGAGTATCCCGATCATTTACCATGCCCGAATTGCAACAACAACGCTGTTGAACCGGTAAAGAGAAAAGAATTCATCACTTTTTGGTTTGTGCCAGTGATTCCAATCTTTTGGGGAAAGCAATTAAGATGTACCATCTGTTCATGGCGTCAGGATGTTGATGAGGAGGATTTACACAAGTATAACATTGAGAAAAAAAGGTGAAGTGAATTGGTTTTGGTCAAGGGTTTGTTGAGTTGGTATTTGAAATTAATTAGATAATTTGAATGCAAGAATGTTGTTTTTCAATTATACCAGATAATTTCGTTTGAAATAATCTTATGATTTGAGACACTGCAAAATTATTTGTCTCCAGTATGCTGTACAAAATTTTTTCACATCCTATACAAATACACTTTCACAAACGTCTCATTACACCATAGCAACAATAATCAGACTCATCATTCCATAATAATGGATTTGACCCATCACTATTGTCACCATCCCGACATGCCAAACTTCAAAAGGTGGAGTACTATTATGACACTTGACGGGTAATGACGGAATTTTACCCCCGAAACTCAGATTAGTGTGCAAAAAATTACAAACATTCGATGCAGATCAACGATTGACACAATCCCTCAGACTTTGACACATAATAAGTTTGAGGGAACAACAATAGCACTAACATGAGCAATGGTCCTAACCTATTTCGACTCCATCAACTTCATTACCACTTGATTACAAACTCGCCGTATTGGTATTTTACCTCAATATTCCCCACAGCTCCCTACTTCCCAAGCTCGGAGTTTCATATGAATAAGGATCGGTTGGCTGCATTGATTGGCTGCCAAAGCTCAACAGACAACCAATCTTTCCATAAAAGCCATGATCATTTGCAATTGTTGGCACTAACTTGACCTTAAAGATTGGGGATTGCAACTGAGCGAGAGTCAGATCGACACCCTTCAGGTTATTGGTTGCAAAGACATGATCCATCATTACCCTGATTCCGTGGACATGAGATGGGCTAGACCATCGAGGATCATGCTAGGGATCAACCAAGAGGGTTGAACCGTATTGATCAAATTAGTGTGATGTTTGTAGATTTGACGTCTTTAGTTTGTTTGTTAATGGACGAGACAATTGTAAAGAGTATTCTACGTTGGAAATTAGTGTGTAGAAGAAGCGATTCTAGAGTAAAACATAACTACCCTTTCAACGCATCACTCAACCGGTAGTAAGCTTACCTAAAACAACAACATGTATCTTTTACTTGTCCTCTAGGGGTAAGTTTACCTAATTCTGATTTTCATGGAACACGGCAATCACCGTATTAAGATTTGAGTTCACTCCGTGGACGGAGGGGTCACTGCGTGCTGATGTGTGATTGACCTTGATTAAATCTTTGGTTTGTTGAGTACCTAGGGGGTACTCCGGACATGAGAAATACAGTCATGTGTGGTTGGTATATCTATGCTTTGAGGTGAAAATTTTCACCAGAGTGTGATCAATTGCATGGGTAGCGTAGCGTGGCACCTCGCCCTGATGATAACTCGCCGAGCATCCTGCGCTCCCCAATTGGGGGTTTCTTGATCTCGCTGTGGGTTGTTCCGCTGTAAGCTGGCGCCAGTTTGGCTTGTGGTTGTCCCAGTTTGGACGCAAATGATCTGCATGTTGATGCGCCTAGTACGCGCTTGTCGCGGGAGATGGCCCGCCGAGTTGTGCATTGTGCGTTGGCGTACTCGCTTCAGAATTGATCACCTTGCAAAGCCTAATTGGGGGAGAAGTAAACCTGTTTAAATATCCGGGCCCTTGGTGTGATTAGAAGAGTTTTTTACTCTGATCAACTGTTGATAGTCGAATTAAAGCAGTTTGCTTCCCTAAAAAACTTCTGCCTCACACCACCACCAATTGAATAACTCGACAACTTAAATCTACACATCCAAGACAACAAACCTTACAACATCACCAAGACAACAAAAATACGAACGTTCCTACCAGCAGCATCAAAGGCAGCAACAAGACATAACTCCATCATACAAAACCTCACAGTCGAAAAACAACAAGCTGCTACACACAATGTCACAATCACATTACGGTACGGCACAAGATGACCCATTGGACATGGAACTATTCACACATGCCAATGATGACTTGGTGATTGGCAATTTTGTTGATGTGTCTAGCTTTGACAATCATGATAAGAGTGACAACACTGGATTGATGATTACAAGAGAGCATAGTGATAACTACGAGGTGCTCGGTCCACAGAGTATTGAACCATTGAAGATATTTGACTCGAGGGAGGAAGATATCCAAGGCATGATGAATGTTAAGAATGAAACGCAAAGTACGGTATCTCAGATGGCTCATTGTGAACAGAATCCAACCATGATGGATGGTACTTATTCGAACTATACTGTTTATCCAGCAGGTGCGGATACCTTTATCGGTGACACATCACAATGGGGAAACTCATCAACTACTGAAACTGGTAACGGGTCATCAATCAGTATGGATGAAGAAGATAGGCTAAAATTTGAAAGAGCTTCTCAAATACAGTCTCCACCATCGAGGACATTTCAAATGGATGGCCTTGCTGGAGGGTTTGAAGATTATGACTTTTCACAATCACACATCCCACCATTCAACACAACCATTACCCCAATGACGTCGAGAGAGGGCAGTCTAAGTGGTTCTTCATCAAAGAGAAACTCTATGAATGGACATATGCCACCACATATGACTGGTATTTCCAAGAACATTGATCTCGACATGGCAATAAAGCCAAGCGAGACAACAACAGCAACATCATCATTCTCACCATCCAACTCCAAGCAAAAATCTCGAGGATCATTGGATTCAAGATTATCAGTTAAGAAACTGGGAACTATTTTGGGGACCAAAAGTCAAGCTGAGACATTGGATGTTGAAAGATACATACTGGAAGTTTTCACTAGAACATTGGGGTTCCCATTGGGTAAGAAGACATGGATCCGTGATACCCCTGAAGACCAGAGAAAACAGCTGATGGACAGCTTGTATCATCATGTGCGTCCGAAATACCCGAAGATGACCAAACCACTGCTGGAAACGGTTATTAAGAGAGCCACTTACTCGGTGATGCAAGGGAGACTCAGAAAAGAACGCAGAGCGATGAAGAAGTCTGAGAAGAATGGAACTGTACTCTCAAATGGCAAGAGCTATGCTAAGAAGAAAGAATTATCTGTGCATCATGGACAACAACAAAGTCAGCTCCCTACACAGAAGCAAGAACTTACTCCTGTCACTCAAGAGGGTGACTTCATGATGAGTGACTCTTTCATCTCTGGTACTCAGTTGTTTGGAAATAATGAGCATCGTGCTTACCAGTGATTGGTTCGGGCTATTGGGTGGAAAAAATGGTGTTATCTGTTTTGATTTTTATTATTATTTGTTCCTATGAACGCTATCACCATGCTATGACATGGGAAAGTGAAATTTAAGAGGTGAGATCAATATCTAACCTGCTTATTCGGAAGGAACAACCTTGTTTATATATAATGTTTGTGTTGTTTTTATGATTGTGATTTTTTGATATTTTTGGAAAAAAGAAAAAAAAGAGAAGTGTTTTCAATTCATCGTGATCCGGTAATGCTGTGACCCTTGCTCCGCTTCGCTTAGAGCTTGTGGTCTTTGGTTTGTGATGTCTGATCTGTCCCTTAATGGTTTTATATATATGAGACGGGCCTATTGTTAATGTCAAAATGTAGATGTTCTTTATCAATGACGTCATTTTCCGGGCCCCGCAAAACAGTTCGATTTCTTCTCCTTCACCCCATTACTTCGGTGTTCAACGCTACACGATTGCTGGTGGGAGACAGAGACAGACACATACAGACCAAGAGATATACCATGGGAAACACTACGAGTAGTGCCACCCCTAGCAGACGCAGTAGCTTGAGAGGGCCGAAGCCAGCCGTGTCACACAGGGAGTATGCTGGAATAACGCCATCTGAGTTGAACAACAGACCCACCACAGACGCCAATGTTGACGTGAAGGGCACTTCGACGAGTGCTATAACCAATGCTGTTGTCACTGCTGAGCCAAACATTGGAATTCCTAAACCAAAAGTCACCACCCCAAGTATATTGTTGGATGAGTTTGTCGATGGTGATTACTTCAGTAAGGGGGGCGCCGGTGGGAGCGGATCCATTGGTGATGATTTGATCAACACGTTTGACGATGAAGAAGGGATTGATGAAGATCTAGCGGACCCTGTTGATGACGATGAGAAGACTAATCGGAAAAATGTTTCGTTGAAATATCAGGACTTGGGTGCAGTGTTGAAGGAGAGTGATACTGTCAAAGTTGTTGGATCTTTCAACCAATGGACAAAACCTGTCAAGATGGACCCTCAGTTTGACCACAATGGTGATATATTATTCAAAACTGTGATACAGGTTCCAAATGGTATCTATCGAGTGAAGTTCCTAATCAATGGAGAGTTCAAATTCACCAACAATCTACCATCAGCCACTGATAAATCTGGTAATTTTGTCAATTGGTTTGAGATCAATGAGAACTATCACATCAACAACGATCAAGTCAGAGATGATCAATCCAGCGATGAAGTTGAGGCTGGGTTATTCGAGAAAAATCAAAGGATCAAAAAATCCACCCAATCATTCACAACAAACCCTGGTAATCACTACGATAAGATCCCATCAAGGATACAGACTCCTATTCAAGTCAATACAGAACAATATTCACAAGAACTTCCAAAGTTTTTCCAAACGCTACTCACGAACAATGACGAGCTATTACCGATAGATGAAGAATTCGTGCTAAATCATCCGATCCCTGAACTTCCAGTTTATTTGAACAATAACTATCTCAACAAACATTTCAACACCCATCACACATTGAGTTCTGATACGGCTACACTTTCAAAGACGAAACTTTACCAGGGATTGAATTCACACATCATCCCACATGTCAATTTGAATCATTTGTTGACTTCGAATATCAAAAATGGGATCATTGGTGTCGCTTGTACAACAAGATATTCCGGAAAGTTCCTCACACAGATAATGTATTCTCCTTCGGAGGATTGATACATATTGCCTGGCTTCAACCACACAACTATACAACTTGCTTCTTATGTTTTCTTTTTGTTATTATTCAGTTACAGTTACAACTTATTGCTTACTTCTATTACACAGCTGTAGTAGTTTAAACAGCCCTTTGGCAAAATATTAATTTCCGGCTAATCGGGAGGTCGAAACCACTCTCAGGTGGTGGGTGGGGCTTCAGAATATGACACAGATCGACTTGCGTAGGGATCACCAGACACGGTCTAGCAATTATAGACTATAAGCTTTGTTACAGTATAGATCATAGGCTATTGGCAAGTGGGACCATGCTTGGTGGATCCATTAAATCATGGAGTGCATTGACAGAGTAATGAATAGTGGTGCGATAAGCACAATTGTGGAGAGACCTCCTTGTGGATGTAGCCTGGACAGGCCGATTTTCTTAATCTCGCGGAACTTCTGAACCGCCAGGAGGGGAGCTAGGCGGAGATACCGCAGTCCCCTCCCTGGGGCCGCCTGCGCAGCATCTCTCTAGGCTCAGGGGCCCCCGAGTGGGCTCTGCCTAGCGCCCAAATTACCGCTCAAATCTCCCAGCGCAGGCGTAGTGCCCGCGTGCCCGGAAAAATGCCGCAGACGCATCTTCTGTTTACTTAAAAGTTCAAGACCCATCTCTTTCCTTCCTATTCCCTGCTCTCCGCCACTTATTGCCCCCATCCTCCCACTACACTCCCACTAGACTGTTGTGTTAACGGTAGCCATTAAGGACATACCAATATGCCCACCTTCAGCTACGAAAACTTGGACCCACACGTGGAAGATGACTTATCGCGGCTTTGGAGCTGGTATCTATCGAACCTAGAATCTGGTGAATTCGAAGGCATAGTGAATGACACTATACATAGACGGCAACTGGATCGGTTCATAAGCGAGAACTGCATCAGTCATGATAGCAACACACTGGTGCTACTGATGCCAACGCTGGAGATCAATAAGAACCCGAACATGCTAACCAGTTTAATGTCCAAATATTACGACTCCAGAGATGACATTCAGAATGTACTAATAACACCCATGGGAAACATACAACAACAGACAAGTGTCATACTGATCAAAGAGAAAGCAGGCGAGGTGTCACATTCAATACACTCATCTATACGGGGAGACATGGATGAACAGAGTATAATCAGCGGTGATGATAATTACGTCCCGTCTTATTCACAATCACATGAAACCTCCATTGATTCAAGTTCTTCACATTCTCTTATATCCGGAGCACCTCTGACTCGTGTATCAACACTGGACTATGATACAACGGTGCCAAATGATCAAGAACCAATAACAAGGATCTTCACAGAGATATCAGATTCATCATCAAGACAAAGTGTCGCCATGGGGGAATACGACGATCAATCAATAATGACAAAGGACACTGGTTACTCACTAAAACCATTCCCAACAAACTTATCAAATGTTTCAACATTAAACCATCGATTGATTTTGAGATCGATGCTCTTGAAAAACTTACAAACCGGTGAGATGAAGACAGCAATCAGACAAATTGAAGGAATGAACCTCAGCGATGATTGGCTACTTTACGATGAAACATTCTCCATGTCCAATCTACAACTCGTTTGTCTCGACGACATCATTGAATCCAACTCCATGTCATGCAAATTCCTCTTCTACTCCCTCATAACGGACACATCTGTCCACGAAGACATTGACACAGACGATGAGATCGGTGAACATGACCTCACAGTTGTCA
Source organism: Williopsis galapagoensis (assembly GCA_030565205.1). Classification (NCBI taxonomy): domain Eukaryota; kingdom Fungi; phylum Ascomycota; class Saccharomycetes; order Phaffomycetales; family Wickerhamomycetaceae; genus Williopsis; species Williopsis galapagoensis. The sequence continues at coordinate 156,202 of JAJMBA010000012.1, read as the reverse complement.
AATTCAACGGAGACGAATACTCACCACCAATACGGTTCATCGCAAGCAATACCACAAACGCTACAACTCCGATTTATCTATCAAAGACCAACACGCTGAAGACCACACATGAATCGATAAGGTCTGAATTATTAATTCATCGTCCAGATTCGAATTTCATACCTGTGTTAAGATCAAAATCCACACCGGCAACGTCCAGTTCGATAAAGAAGTCAAAGAGTCTCAGAAGAAGAAAATCCCATATTGGGAATGAAAAGTGTACAATCATGTGAAGTTTGCTATATCAATAACATCGATACCCACCCGACTGATTGAGAATTTTCAGGACTATGAACAAATAAACGGTTGACAAGACACCGAAACAATACAATCGATACCAAACAAGATGCAGATAAATTATATAAATAGATTTTATAAATGTCATGACCTGTACACAAACACCCAAGTACGTTATCAATTTTTCTGTTTATCGAAATGTTGCTCAATCATCTCCGTCCAAGGTTCGACGAAATCCAACCCAATAGCCTCATCATTCTTCATGAACCAATCCACAACGGCATCCGGTAATGGCTGCAGACTATCCTTCATGTTCTGATATCCGAGATAGAACGGAGCACCATCTTCATCCATCCCATTCTGATGTTGACCGCCCATACCGGCATTTGTCTCTTGTCCTTGATATTGACCGTTGAACTGTTGCTGCTGCTGATGCTGCTGTTGTTGGTAATTGACCTGGTTTTGAGCAGTCTCATCCTCTTCATCCGAGCTGGCGTGTTCCAAAGGGGTCACATTTGGTGGGTTGACGGTGAGTTTTGAACGATACTTCATCTCTGAACAGAGATACATCAAAATGGTTGAGTATCTCGTACACAAATGCAATTCATCCGGTGAGGCCTCTCTGAGAACGATGGCGGCTTTTTGGATCGTTTGTAATGTATCGTCTGTTGGGATGATGCTCAAAGTCAACAATGCGGATGTTTGTTGTGTTATTGATTGGTTGGATTGCTTGCTGGTATTGGTCAACGTTAGGTAACATTTAACGATGAATGCAACGGAACGAACAACTCTCATGACCCAACGCACCGGCATGAATTTCAACATTTTGAGCTTATGTACTCTCATAGCAGCGTTCAAAATCTCCTTGGCGGCATTGTAGGCCAATTCAACGTATTTAGCAGCTTTGGAAATCTCATCAAGTCTGATGTTATTCAATGGTTTCTTTGAATCTTGGACATTTGTTCCCAATGGATTCTCCATACTGAGTGCCAATGAATAGATGTATAACTGACAATAGTAATAATCCGAGATCAATGATTCCTTATCGATCTGTCTGGAAACTTCTTGAACATGTTTTGGATTCTTGGCCATTGCAAGGTTACAATGGTGATTGAAATTCTTTGGGTTTGAAGGCTTCAAGATTTTTTTGTACGTCTTGTACCAATTCTCAATCAATGGGGATAACACACTCAACACTGTCAAATTCTGTTTATGTTGACTGAAATCCAATTGATTCTCACCACAATAGACCGTCTCATATGCCAATGACATGATCTTTAACAGTTCAAGCTTGGCTTTCTGCATGAATGTGAACTTCAGTGTCTTTTTCTCCAATGAACGACGTCTCATGGTTTCTTCATCCAACGTGAGGATAAATTCATCATGCAAGAATTGTTTTCTTCTATCGACAACCTCACCTTCGTCTTCATTATCCAGATCGATCTCACTAAGACTCTGCGCCAACATACTTCTCTGTCCCAGATTCATCGCCGTTTGAGTCTCAGCAATATGCGTAGCGACAAAGATCTTTGTCGACCCGTTGATGAATCCCATATCTTGCGCAAGACGAACACTAGTCCCCACGAGCATCCATGCCATTCTATCGGATCTTCTCATCGCACTCAGGCCCGTCAATCCTTCAGTAGCATCGACATCCTCATCGTTGCGACCGGCAAACCCACCGTTTTTGTTGGCAGTGGAGTCTGGGTCTGGGTTATTGGCATAATCGGACCATCTCCAATGAATCGCTCTTGGGTTCCATTCGGTAAAGAGGATGAAGGCTAACACCGTACCGACAGATCTTGTTGACGCTTCAGCCCATACGGTTTGTGAGATGAGTCGCTGACAATAGATCCAGAGACGTTCGTGAAGTTGGATGTTTCTCGAGTTCTTGTTGATGTTATCAGCATCATCACCTTGGAATGGATGATAACGACTGGAGATTGTCAGGATAGCACATAGTAGGATTGGATAGCCGGCAAGGACTTCTGGTGAATGGAGTTGTTCAGGAATATGTGGGAAGAAAGGATGGAGTGTGAGGAAGAATAGATGGACTAGATGTTCGGCCTCGGCAACGGTAAGCATCTTATCATCACCGATGTAATCGATATCGCCCAATGTCTTTGATGGATTTGGACGAACGTTGGTGGTACGATCAATTGGTGGGACGCTGAGTGTAGGATTCGTCTCCGTTGGTCTGATTAATGGGGCGAGGTCCTCTCTGGATTCATTGTGATCACCTTCACCGTTCAACTCAGGAGGATCCAATTGATCATGTTTATCTTGACCACTGATATTGTCTCTATCATCTGCACGGGCAATAGTGCCAGCCGCCCTGGCCAAGAACACAAGTGCGCCTTGCATTGTTGTGAGCTCGGATCTTGGTGGTGGAACCTGCGTGGTAGAGTTGTCAGAGGTATGTGTTGTGCTGGAGTTTGCACGCTCTTGATACCGAGATTTTTGAGAAAGTGGGGGAGCCGATTCCTGTAGATTCATGACGAGTGGATTATCATGCTTCTGAGAATATGTCTCTCTGGTTGAGACTTGTGGCGCTCTTTGATCATTTAAAAGAGGTGGTTTTGGATAGGTTGGATGTGATGATGGGGTGGATGATAACGGTGGTAAGGTGTTGTTGATCGAGTTGTTGTTGTTGTTACGGAAAAGATCTGGAGAAGTTGACAAAGCTCTTGAGTTCATTGGGAATGGTAGATGATTCACAGAGTTGGACCCAAACATGTTTGAACCACCAGACCCACCGAGAACACCGGGCGCCGGTGTGTTGGACAAACCGTTCAACCCATTTGAACCCGTAGTGAATGGTGAGGCCTCTCTATCGAAATGATGAGACTCTTCAGTTTCCAACTTCATCCTCTTTGTAACTTGCTGAGATCCACCACGACGACTATCGGCAAACACACACTCTTTTCTCTCCCTTTTACAGCGGGCACAGGGAGGGTCATGTGGCGCCTCCACTGGACCCAGATCACAACGCACCTTCCGCGTACGACAGTTCAAGCATGCCTTGTAGTTTCTGCGAAACCTCTTGTCCTCCTCGGACATGTGTGCCTCGCTCATAGCTGCAGCGTGGATAACTCTATGGCCCAGCAGAAGATCCGATCTGGCGTGTGGTTGGTGAAGGGAGAAGAGTATCAACAACTTTGAACGGATGGCTCGGTCCGCGAGTTGCCGCTGATTGCCACTTCCGGAAATAGGGGCCAGTCACGGGGACAGCCACGTGACTGAGATGTGGCGCGTACTGGGGCTCAACGAGACGTCTACTTAAATCACACCTGTTCTTTATCTATATTATACCAACACATCTGCGTTCTAGCTGATCAGATTCACATATACACTCATTACATTACAAAATGTCAGAAATCAAACAGTGGGTACCGACATCATCAAACGAACCCATCAGGTGAACAAATTGACTAACCACAACTACAGATTCATCGCACGCACCCCAAGGGTGGCAAGATTTCTCTTCCTCTCCACAATCACAATCTCTTCCCTCTCCACCGTTTTTGAGATTCTTCCCCCGGACTACTTACTCCTGAACTGGCGGAACGTGAAAGACGGCTGGATGCTCTGGCTCCCTTTCACATCCTTCTTCTTTGCCAACCTGAGGACGCTCCAGGGCCTGAGTGAGGTGTATAGTCTCTACTCCTTCTCCAAGGGGCTCGAAGAGGGGAAGTTCAAGTTCAATACCCCAGATTACGTCTTTTACCTATCCATGATGATCCCATTGATACAGGGCTTCACGATCCTGCTCAACCCACAGAGTCTTCTGTCACCATTGATATCTGCATTGGCATTTACCTGGTCCCGTGTCAATCGGGACCGTATGGTTTCATTCCTCTTCTTCCAAGTCAAAGGTGAATACCTACCACTAGGGATGCTATTGATCACATTCCTTCTCACGGGGTGGTTCGCATTCGCAGTGTCGCTCTATGGGATGTTTGTCGCCTATTTCTACTCATGCGTTGAGAGTAGAACCCTCGGTCCGGTGTATGATTGGTTATGCACATCCTTCAACGTTGCGCCATTGAGATTCGCCAGAACGACAAGAGTCGGCACGATGAACACAAATGAGGATTCAGATGGCTGTTTAACTGCTCCTGCGTGGTTTGCTGATATTGTCGACAAGATCACGGGTGATGCCCATTTGAAAACGTTGGCAAAGGGGAAAGTTCACACTTTGAACGGGTCGAGTCAAAGGGTTGGTGGGTTTGGCGGTGCTGAGACTGGGAATGTTGTGAGGGGGATCAACGATACTTCTGCGCAATCAACCGGTACGAGAACGTTCTTTGGGGCAGCTTCGTTCAAGGGAAAGGGAAATAGATTGGGTTCATAGATTGTTTATACACTATTTACTATGATTAGTGGAGGGTTGTTGATGGAGAAGGAGAAGGTGATTCATAATAGCTAAATAAATTATTCATTCATATGTACCAAAAGTCATTTATATATTGTATGTAATCGAATTGTATAACCTCACTTCAACTGATCCATACAGATATCCTCTATGTATCAGCCAATGCTACAACTAATTCGCTTAAAAATGACAAATTTATCATCAATATATATATACACCAGAAATCCAGCTCCAGTTCCAACTCAAGACATACCCATTCAAAGCTTTGCCTTTTGGGTCTTTGTCAAAACCTCAAAAATCTCATCCGCAGCCTGTTCCAAATAAAACTTCAACTGTCTTGTCTGATTACCAGACGAACGTCTGGTACAGATGTTCACATGTAGGAAATCATCATTCAACTGATAAGCCAAACCCCAACCCATTGGATTGACCTCACTCCAACCGTATGCATCGTTGAGATTGGATGATAATTGAGAGGTGGAGATCAACCAAGTGGAGGAATAGTTAAACAATGGGTCTTGGAACAATGGATGTGGTTCCTCGCCTGGTTGGACTTGGAACTTTAATCCCAAGAAATGACGATCAACACCATTGGCATTCGATGCGGCCTTGATATATTCCAAATGGGCGTCGGTGGCCTTTTTGAAGTCTTGAGCACGTTGTTCATCTGAAACGGATGGATCTTCCCAGTTCTTGACAAATGCAACGGATTCTTCAGAAACGGAACGATTTGCCTCAGTACGACCTCCAAAGAATCTTCTGGTTGATGCAGCTTCATAAGTTGGGACTGAAGTTTTGGTCAATTTGTAATAACCGAGTTGGATAATCATTTGGAGGAAAGCATCTGGGGAGTATTTGAAAGCCTTGATTTGATTCTTACCATACTTGCTGTAATGCAACACTGAAACATCATGATTATCAACCTCATATTGGAAATTCTCTTGAGCCTTGACCAAATTTTCTGAAGTTGTAGAAGTGACTTCAAATTTCAATTGTTCCGGTTTAACAGATCCGGAAGCGATGTAAAACTCCAAAGATTTCAAATATTCAGCTGGATTCAATTTACGGAGCTCCCTTTGGACATACTCATTCAACAATAACGTTGGGGTACCATCCATCTTTGAGTGCTCGGCAAGGAATCCTGAATAACCATTCTTGGCAACAAAGAATTGTAAAGACTTGTCAAAGAATCTGTTCTGACCATCACCGTGCCATGCGTAGTGTGCTCTATCCTCATAAGTGACTGGTGAATCTTCATCCAATGTGAGAATGAATGTCGCTTTATGGACGTCGGTGATCGAAGCAATGTTGATTGGAGATTTGGTCAATTCGTTGTATGCATGATACCATTGATCTCTTGGTAATGTAGTCAGTTGACCAATTGCTGGACCTTTTGGCAATGAGTTGGACAATTCCACAATCTTGACGATTTGACTGTGAATCTCTGAAGATGGCAATCTGGTACCGTTCTCATGTGTGTATAATTTGAAGAAATGGTTGTTCTTCATGACAATGATGAATTCATTCTCGTGTAATGAATAGAAAACGTTGGAATCTTGACCCAATTCTTTAGGATAACGAGAGTTGTTAAACATCATTTGGAAAGACTTCATACAGAATGGAGTACCACGGATATTCTCAGGTGGTAATGTTTCATTCTTGACCAATTCAACAAAATCACCAACCTTATCAATGATAGCAACTGCTTTGTAGATTTGATTCTTGCCAATTGCATTCAACTCGTTTGGTAGATTCTTATGACCATAGAAGTATGACACGTATGGGAACACTGGATCATTGTATTGCAAATAAGCATAGTCATCCCAATAAGTTGACAACCAGTTTCTTGACTTGGATTGTAGTTGTTTCAAACGGTCTTGCAATTGAGGCGCTTGAGTCTTGAAAAAATCATTAACCAAAGTTTCATGTTTGGTGTAGTCCTCTTTGGATTTGACGAATGGTTTGATGGACTTCAAGTAACGAGCCTGGGTGGCCTCTAGTGTAGGGACCGGAAGGGAAGGGAGCTTGTCCTGGAACTTGTAGGTCTCGCCTTTGAGCTTGGGAGGGTGCGAGGAAAGGGCTCTGGTCATTCTTTTCATTGATGTATTGTTAGCCGCCGTGATTGGCATCCAGCAGTGGGCATCCAGGAGCGGGTGGGCGTGGAAGTCTTTTTATAGAGGGCCATTTGATCCAGAGTGTCAGTCGGTTTGTGGGGACGGATGGAAGATGCCTCGGGAAAAACCCCCGCCGAGCCGAGGCTGCTCGGGCACTCTCTTGTGGAGGCTCCAGGCTGGCTATCACGGGATCCACTCTTGCCAACATCGCATCACCACAACACAAGCCATAGTTATCAAAAGGCAGCAAAATCAAACCTTCTCACCATGATCATCACCACTCCCATATACAAACTTCCCATCATCCGCTGAGTAAAGTTCAAACCCATGAAACATCAAATTTGCAAACCCGTTTCCTATTTAGGCCAAAAGTCGTGTTAAAAAGTGCATCAAGAACCCTTTTGGACGAGTGCCGTGAAGGAGAGATCTCACGACTGAAGAGCTATCCCATGACTAGAAGACACACACGGTGATGGTGGACTCTACACCCACCCTCACGGGATGAAAGTAAGAGTGACGTACGAACAGGTCCTCAAGAAAGTGCTACCATATCGAGATCTCACTGCACCGAGGTTCAAAACAAAGGTCAAGTCATGGAAGTTCCCTATGGATATCGAACGACGCGCACTGATGATACACTGCTTGCTACAACTTTATGAGATCCATCCAGATACACTCATCAAGAAGACATCGTTGTTCAATGATTGCAAAGAGTACTTTGAAGAAACGTATAATGAAAGCATGTGTGGAGTGTCAGAACTCGGCAAGTTGACCAAGTTGATCTTCAAGTGCACCACAAGGAGAATCGGGAGCAAGTCGGGTGCCTCATACTGCTATAGTGGGATAAGATTACTGCCACATGGTATCAGCTGGTTCTTGAAGAGGAATCCACATCCAAAGAGGTCATACATCGATGAGACTATACGGTTCAAGACAATTGTCCATCCAAAGATGAGTGAATTGGATGATTTTTTCGATCGCTTCCTACATGACAAAGAGCTGGATACCTCAGTGTCCCTAGGATATCTATACGATGCAAAGATGGAGTCGTCCTTGAATTATTTACTCAAGAGTGATATGCTATTCAACAACCTGGCACGGGTCATCTTCAACGATCCTGGTTCATTAGACGGGTTTATTAATGACTGGTATACATTGGATATGATATCCGCCATCAAGGAGGCATACCCATCAGATGAACGACTGTTGATGATCATGAATAAGATGCCATTGGTGATGGATCTCAAATATCACTATGCCCATGTTTTCGATAGGGATAACCTTTTGAAATTATACAAGTTTGTCCATGATCCAAAACTTATCAATAATCAAAAAATGAAATGGACATTGTTACTGATTGAGATCTTTATCCATTTTGACGATATTTCCATCTCGGACGGGTTGTTGAATTTCAAATTCATCCTCACGGCTATTCTGAAACGATTATCGATGGAACAGCGACAAGGATTTGGATTTTTTTGGATGTGCTATTGTTTCATTGATGAGTTTGTACGGTTTTTGGCTGAGTTTTATTGTTTTAGAAAGGGAGATGTCTCTTTAGGGTTGGATCCATTTTGAATCATTTTCATAAGAGTTTTTATTAGTATTTTGTTGTTATTGTTGGAATTGTTGTTGCATGACACTTTGAGTATTAACTATTTCATTTATTTAATGTGGGGGTTCTTTCGTTTTAAATTATACGCTTCTATTATTATTATATCATGATTGTGGGGGTAACGAGACTTGATAATTCGCAAATAGGATGAAGGTTCTTTGCCGTAGGCAAACGCCAGGTATATTAAATATCGGTTCCAATGGTGGTAGAGAGAAGTAATAAGCCTTTCACAGGTTGAAGAGAGAAAATGGATAGAAAATAACGAATTTGGGATCTTTCAAAAACAGTATCCACAACATGGATCAGAAAAATAAAATTTCCATTTCCCTTTGATCTATAAATCGTGGATGAAGCGGGATTGGGGAAGAGTAGGTTTGAACTTTGTTATAGTAAGGTAATACTTCCCTGGCAATTATGGATCTTACAGTTCTGGTCTTTTAAATCACAGCCCATGCTGGCAGTCTTCAGGATGGGAGTCTCATTAACGAGCACATTTATGGTTCCACTGCAGCCAAATAAGCAGCGGTTCGGCCGTCCCATTTGACCAGCCCACTTTGACACCCAGAAAACGGAGCCACCTTTTCTGGTTTTTAATTTTTTTAATTTTGGCGCATTTTTGGTAAATACCGAATTCTAATCCTTCTAGAAGCACTAACTATTTGGCATTTACCACACAGCGGCTAACCAATCAACTCATCTCTGCTTTTAATATGCTGACCACAACACTCACCGTCCAGGGTATGACCTGTGGTGCCTGTTCCGCCAGCATTACTGCCCAGCTGGAGGCTCTCCCCGGGGTAAACACCGCCAGTGTATCGCTAATCACGGAGGAGGCGGCTGTGATTCATGATGATTCAATCAGTGGATCCGTGCTTAAAGAGGCCATCGAAGATTGTGGGTTTGATGCACAAGTGATATCCACCATTGATGAAGATGAAATCACAAATTCAGCCAAGAGCTGGCGTACCAAATTGAAAATCTCTGGGATGACATGCTCAAATTGTACGCAGTCTATCACGAAGGCTATCGAGCCTATCGAGGGGGTGACTAAGTTTGACATCAGTCTCATCACAGAGGAAGCCATCATTGAACATATCGATACGATAACGAGTGAATCGTTGAAAGAGCGTGTTGAAGATTGTGGGTTTGATGCCGTCATCATTCAAAGTGAGGAGGTTGTCCAGGATGAAATTATCCAATCGATTATATCAGTGAAAGGTATGACGTGTGGAGCATGTACCAGCTCGATAACGAATGTGATTAATGATTTGAACGGTGTAATAAATGTGGATGTATCTTTGATCACTGAACTGGCCAATGTTAAGCACTACAAATCACTCAAAATTGACGTTTTGCTTGAAGCGATCGAGGATTGTGGGTTCGACGCTACATTTGTTGAGACGGTGAATTATAAGGACCAAAGTCCATTGGTTGAAACAACGAACTTTGAGATAATATCAACCCTTGGTATAGAAATGGTTGATTCCTTCAAGGGTGTCTTGTCATCAAGTCTCATCGATGATAATACAGTCTCTATCAGATATGATTCAACAAGAACTGGTGTCCGTGATTTGATCGCATCACTCAGAGATTTGGGAATCGATGCTGTGCCACAAAATGTCGTTAATGTCACTTCACAGATTGAATCATTGAACAAGCTGAAGGAGATCAAATTCTGGAAGGGAAACTTTATCAAAACTTCTATAGCTGGAGCCCCAATGTTTTTGATCCATCATATTCTTCCGATCATAGGAATCCATCTATCTCAGCACCTTTTCCATGGTATCTATTTGGAATCAGTGATTGAGTTGATCGCATCCACGTATATGCAATTCACAATTGGAGTATATTTTTACAGAAATGCAGTGAACTCATTCAAACATGGCTCAGGAACAATGGACACTTTGGTTGCTCTTTCCACCAATATCTCATACTACTTCTCAATATTCACGATGATCCTATCATTCTTCCACAATACCCAAGATGTTTCACCTCATACACTATTTGAAACTGCTGTTCTATTGATGAACTTTGTCTCCTTGGGTAAATGGTTGGAGTCAAAAGCCAAATCTGAAACATCATCTTCATTATCCCAATTGATCAGCCTGACTTCCGCTGACTGTACCATTTTGGAAGACCCAAATTCTTTTGATTCACATACGGGTATTGCCGGTAGAACAGTCACAATTCCTATTAACTACCTCCAGGTGAAAGATATTGTTGATATTAAACCAGGTGAGAAGATCCCAGCTGATGGTGTTATCTTATATGGTGCATCCGAAGTTGATGAATCACTCTTGACCGGTGAATCATTACCGATTGTCAAACAAACCAACGACAAAGTGATTGGGGGATCTATCAACGGTGTTGGCCACATCTACGTCAAAGTTGCCACTACATCTGAAAACTCTCAACTTGCCAAGATCATCAAGCTGGTGAAGAATGCACAAATGAACCGTGCTCCAATCCAGTCTTATGCCGATTATGTTGCTTCTATCTTTGTCCCTACCATCATCGTGTTGTCAACATTCACTTTCTTTTGCTGGCTCATTATTTGTAACGTGATGAAGAACCCCCCTGAGGTGTTTGGTGATGCGAATGGTAAAGTCTATATTTGTCTTAAGATCGCCATCTCGGTTATTGTTGTCGCTTGTCCATGTGCTTTGGGGTTGGCCGCTCCAACTGCAATCATGGTTGGTACAGGTGTCGGAGCATCAAACGGTGTTTTGATGAAAGGCGGTGATGTTTTGGAGAACGCAAATGACGTTGATGTTCTTTTGTTCGATAAGACTGGTACATTGACTATTGGTGAGATGGTTGTCAAAGATATCCATATCCTGGGAGATTTGGATAGAGCGTTGATCACTGAACTCATTGGTTCCGTGGAGGAGAAGAGTGAACATCCAATTGGTTTGGCTATTACAAGAAGAGCTAAAACTGAACTTGGGGTTGAGGCTTTTAGTACCAAGGTTGAGGACTTTGAAATCGTCATCGGTAAGGGATTGAAAGCCAATGTTGAGATTGGTGGAGTCAAATATGAAGTTGAAGTCGGTAATCTGAAAATGTTTTCAGAGGAATTCTTGCGCACCGATCCGACTTTCCAGAAGACCAAAATCGATTCTGATAACACACTCGCCCATATTGCCATCAATGGAAGATATGAAGGTTTCTTGGAACTTCAAGATGTGGTCAAAGAGGACTCTGCCGCTGTTATTTCATACTTCAAAGCTTTGAATTACGAAGTGGCCATGGTAACAGGTGATTCCACCAAAGTTGCTAGAAGAATTGCAACCCAAGTTGCTATCCCATATAGAAATGTCTATTCTGAGATTTCACCATATGGTAAAGAACAACTTGTTCGTTTCTTCCAATCGCGTGGACTAAAGGTTGCATTTATCGGTGATGGTGTTAATGACTCCCCAGCATTAGCAGCCGCTGATATTGGTATCGCCATTGCTTCAGGAAGTGACATTGCGGTTGAAGCTGCTGATATTGTTGTCTTGAGCAACGATTTCAAATTGAGTGGTGTTTCTGCTGCCTTATCAATCGCTGTTAAGACCTTGGATAAGATCAAATGGAACTTTTTCTGGTCTTCAGTATACAACCTTGTCATGGTGCCACTTGCTATGGGTATTCTGATTCCATGGGGGATCCAACTCAGTCCATTGGCTGCTGGATTGGCAATGGCATTCAGTTCAGTCAGTGTTGTTGTGAACTCTCTATGGTTGAAGAAATGGACTCCACCAAATGTTTCAGCATATGAACTCAACAATAATGATGAAGGATATGATCCAGAGAGTGGACTCAAACTGGGACGTAAGAAATGGAGTCTCTCAAAAACAGTGAAGGGATTGCTGAAGTCTAAAAAGAAGATCAGCAAAGATATCGAACTACAAGAAGGTCTCTTGGGATAAGATATCTGAAAGATTGTAATATTTATACAACTACTAATACATAATGAATCTAACGTAGCCTATACACGTAGCATGTTATCGTTATTGCCAAACAAACCTGCAATCTTCAAGGTGTGGGCCCAGGGCCCTATTGGAGCGCCTTCTGGCGGATGAATCATTAATAATGTGGGGATCCATTCTTGGCCCTCGGTGTTACTTACCAGTTCGGTCGTTCTCCGAGCCATCAAATGCAAATATTTGTACCTCCAGGCAGCAGGGGGACTGGAACAGTCACGAAATCTTTCACATCATGGTTTGCTAGTCCTACTCTATCATTTCTAAGCACATCACCATAAGTTATCACACACAGAACATACACATACACCATGCCACTGCCGCCCAAAAATATACCCGAAGAGGACGCATCTTCTTTTCATAGTGATGTCTCGTATCAGGGCTCCCTACTATCCTCTGCCAGTACAGAATTTGACGGTGAGGCACACAGAATAGAACCTCTCCAAGAGCGTGTACCAACGCGTATCGAACGAGTCAGAAGTTTGAAACAACAGATAGCAGATGATAACGATTACATCGCCAGTGAAGAGGCCAAAGGGCAGCAGAATCTTGAGACACAACTACTGAAGGAATTTACCATCGAAGATGCAGTTTTGACAGGTCATCTCAGCGCTCCTGACAAAAGTGACAAAGAACATTCTACTGCTGCTGAACGAGAACCAAGTATCGTGGAAAGGATATATACAAACAAGTCCACCGGTGAGTTGGATCTTCCACCCGATGGTGGATATGGTTGGGTGTGTTGTTTATGTGCGGGTATCTTTCTCTTTTCCACCTGGGGGTCAAATAGTGCTTTTGGTGTCTTCTTAGCATACTACATCGATAATGAAGTGTTTCCAGGTGCAGAAAAAATGGATTTTGCATGGATCGCAGGTCTTATTGTTCTGTGTGCCCAGTTATTTTCACCATTAGCACTGATATCAGAGAAGATGATCGGTTTCAAAGTCACAATCGCCGGTGGTATCATTTTAAACTTCGTGGGATACATTCTCGCCTCATTTGCTACACAGTTGTGGCAACTATATGTCTGTCAAGGGTTTCTTGTTGGATCTTCATATTCATTCATCGTCGTTCCAGCATTCACGGTCATGCCAAATTGGTTTCTCAAGAGAAGAGGTTTAGCAGCTGGACTTATCTGTCTTGGAACAGGGCTTGGTGGTGTCTTCTTCTCTTTGACCGTTAATTCAATGGTTGCTCGTACAGGGGACCAACGTTGGTCCTTGAGATTTATTGGAATAGTCACCACTGTCTTGATGGTGTTCGCACTGGTATTTATCAAGAAAAGAAACATGCCATCAAGAATGAAGTTTTCAAGAGCCAACCTGGATGCAGCTTTCTCAAATATGTTCAATCCAAAAGTCGTGATTCATCCAAAGTTATGGCTTCTTTCATTTTGGTTTGCATTGTCGTTGATGGGGTATAGTATTATTTTGTTTTCATATGCATCAGCAGCCAGATCATTGGGATACTCACAACACGACGGATCTGTGCTGACCTCAGTGCTAAACGCTGCCCAGGCAGTTGGGCGTCCTTTCATTGGAGTTGTCGCTGACAAGATTGGCCATTTCAACTATACCATAATCTTAGATGTGGTGATCTTGATTTTCACTCTTGGATTCTGGATGACATCAAAAACATATAGCACACTGATGGGATGTGCTGTGGTCATGGGTCTGGTTCTCGGTGTTGGTAATGTTATGAATGCAGTTTTGACGGCCGATCTTTTCACACCAGATGAATTCGGTTGTTCATGGGCAATGCTTAACGTCGTGATGGGAATAGTCTGTCTATTCTGCGAGGTCATTGCCATCAAACTCGTGGATTACTCCCTTAGTAACCCATTTCAGAATGCTCAGATCTTTTCAGGTATGTTATATGTCGTTTCTATCATTCTGCTGCTGCCATTGAGAGAGTACCAGGTCAGTCATGTTTTAGAAAAAAGACGCAAATCCATTGAAGATGAAATCGAATTGATCGAGTCCAAACGCGCCCTGGGAATGGGCGAGAAGGAGATAGAGACTGATGAACAGGATTTAGGTGCCAAGTTGGAGATGTGTAACTATATGCTGAAACCTACTGTGATGGGATACATCAAGAGAGTTGTTCACCCTGTGAAGGTTTAAGATTCAAGCTCCAATAACTTAATATTTATTGATACTTTCATTACTCACTCACTATTTAATGGATTACCACCGGTTATAATTATGTTAATATTCTGTTCGCTCTGTAGAGTAGCCCAGCTTAGCCCAGCTTATGGCCCAGGCCGGCCCCAGATAAATTAGCGGCTCCCGGGTTTAACAAAACAGTGAAACTGAACTCATCAATATGTCACTTCTATACAAGATTAACAAGCTCAACCATCAAGACAATGCCAGCTGTGAGTCTCACCCATATGCCCTTATCAGTACTTGAAGCTAACGTCATATCCATAGCCATTCCTTGAGTCGGAACTCCAAACGCTCGTGTCAGAATTCATCGAATCAAACGATACATCACAACAACCACAACCACAACAACTCGTCACACATATACTCAATGAATTGAAAGGGAAAACGATAGAGTATAAGATCACCGCTGGTGTCTCAATCATCTCAAATGAAACAACTGCTGAGAATGGATACGCTGTTGGATATCTATGGGATGATGGTACAGATGGCCAATACACCGTGAAAGAGGCTACGAAGAATGGGACTGTTGTGGTCACCGTGGCATACTTCAAGATATGATAATGATAATACCAAGCTTTTCTACAGTTTGAATATAAATTTATCGTTCGTTTAATGTCATAAAATGTTTGCTTTTTTTGACCCTAAAGATAGTTTTTGTGCAACTTTGTGGTACAAACAAATCTCCCCATAAATGAAGGCTCAAGTTCGTACTCATGATCCGCCAAATATTTAGCCTTGATCTCTTTGGCCTTCGGTATGATCAACTTGGCGTCACTGGAGTCAATATCACGTCTTGCCTTCAACACCAAAGATAGGAACTCCACCGTGATATCGTTGAAATTGGAAACGGTGTTCTCCCAATGTACTAAAATTTGATCCAAATCCGGTTCGGTTGCCAAGTCGATAAAGTTCTCAACGATTTTAAACTTGGACATGACAATGTCTTGCTCCGCAAAGTTGATGAACATCTTGTATAAGATTTCGAAATCTCTTGTAACACCACCGGATAATCTGTTCTTATCTTTTGGAAATTTAACATCATTGTTCATATTGCTGAGATATCTTAGTAGAGTCTCTTCAATAACCTCTTCAGAGTAGATATCGAATAAGAATACATTCATAGCATCCTTTGTTTCACCAAGAAGTGAATTCAAAACATCAGAGACTGATTGAATGTTTCCTCCAGTGATCCAAGATTTTTCAAAAATGTTATCCAATCCTTCGATGATATCATCAAAGACAATAACAACCAATGCATCACAACATTGCTTAGCCAAGTTGGCAAATCCATCAATAACAACTTCCAGACTGGTCTGAATATCCGCAGAATACTTCTTACTAACCATAGCACCATACTTGTTTGAGATCGCTTCAGTGTGGTCTGCTCCTCTCATTTGATCATTACCCAAGGCAACAAGATATTCGATTAGACCAGCTGGAACGGTAACCAATGGAACCTCTGGATTTGTATCAAACACTTTCTTGGCCTCCACGGGATCATATTCCAAAACTCTATGAACCTCATTCTTAACCAATTGTGCCCATGAATGCTGTCTCTTTATCAACAGTTCACCGAAATCTTTAATAACCGTTGCGAGGATACGTCCTTGACCTGATCCAGAGGCAACATCACACTGCTGTGTAAACATTTGGAATACCATCTTCGTACCTTCCAATAATGATTTCTTTTCAGAGTCCAACTGTGGTTCTTGCAGACGTTGTTTGAAAGCATCTTGTTCGGTCTTACCCAACGTTGTCATCCATTCGTTCATCTTCATCAACACCAACTTCAAATAATCATCAAACAATCTCTCTTTCTCAGTCTCCCCAATAATGGATTTGATTTCCTTCTTATTAATACCAAATTCAACCATGAAATCATGGAACTTCATATCAAAATCAAGAATCTCAAGTATGAAGTAAGTCTCCGGTTCAGATTCAATCAAGCTGTTAATCAATTTGTTCAACTCTTCGTAATAGAAAGCATAATATAATTGGAAAACGTTCCATGATGGTGGTACGAGTTTTGACAACTCTTGTTGGATTAATGATAAATCGTTGAAAACCCAGTCCAAATTGTCCAATATTTCAAAGACATTTGGAGAGCCGTTATAAGTATCCCAACAATTCTTGAAAATCTCCTGTATGGACTCTCGAACTTTACGGTCAAAGAATTCTTTATAATTTCTTGTCTTGGTTCTGAAGTCAACGGTTCCATTAACGACATGTTCAAACAATCCAGCATTGTTCTTCTGTTCCTCAAGGACACCCTTTATGGTTGTGATCCTATAGTCAAATTTCTCTTCAAATCCAATAATCTTGGCAACCTTCACAACCAATCCATTCTTATCCTCTCTTATCAAGTCTAAAAGGTCCATGATAAGATTCTCCAATAATGCATCCCATTTCTTAATCGTAGCTGGGAATCTTGTGAATAATCTCTTGACGATGAATTTGGAGTCATCACTTGACCTTATACTCAATTCCATCAATTGGTCCTGGAAATCCCTCAATTTGTTCAATCTCCAATGGATTATAAATATGTTTGGACAGTTCGGGTCGTTATGTTCCTGTTCAATCATTTGATCAACCTCCTGTAATTCATTATTGAAATGTGACACTTTCTCTGCGATATCGATACTTCTATCAAACACCTCGTGAACCCTTGTGATTTTGTTTATTAATTCATATCTATTGATCCCATTATTACCATCAATTGCGACATTGTTGATCCTGTCGAGATTCTCCTTCAAGTTCTTCAAGTCATCCTGACACAGAGATAACGAGTTGATATCTTTGAGGAACTGATCCATCTGAATTTGTGTGTGTGTCTTCAATTGGACCTCCATGGATGACTTCTCCTTTGATAGTTGATCTCTCAAGGTGGACACTTTATCGAGGTCCTCCTCCGTCTTGAGTAGTTGCGCTATATTCTTTAACGCCGTGGAAGAAAAATTTTCGACAGTCATAGTTGCGATTGGACCACTAGGTAATTATCCGCCCTGTTCAATAGGTGGAAATGATGGGTGTTGTGGTTAGCCGCCTTGCCTCACTCTAGGAATTGATGATCCAGATTCCAGCACTGAGAGCGTTGGCGTTTGTTGACACCTGCGGCGCCTACCGATGTTCGCACAGGGCTTCACACCCCTCGGAACATTCCGAACACGGAGATTTAGGAAAAATATCCCAAAGAGGCAACTCAGGAGTGGTCACGCACATGTAAAACGTATTTTGTGTTGCCAAACAGCATGTGAAACAGAACACTAATACAAAGAACAATCACAATCACAAGCTATTATAATAGGCGAACTTGAAAACCGTTAGAATAATTAGCAATTTCTCATAACAGTCTACAGCCCCCTTTTAGCTCGCTTATCACAAATCTCCCCTTTCTAGTGGGTGCATTTAATGGAAACTTCCTTTGATCATTGATGTACGCCTGGCCCATCTTGGCTTAGAAAGTGCGTTTATAATTGCAATTATACGAGAGATATACAAGATTAAGGACCCAGCACTCGTAACTTGTAACAGCTTTAAACCATATCGCTGATACCAATGATCCAAAGGAATTTCAAGTGTTGCCTTAAATTTTACAATACACTCAATCTATCTAACTTTACCTATCTGTTCTCTCTCTCTCTCTCTCTCCCCCCTCCCAGCGTTCAGAGTCCTGTTTCATTGATGATTTATTGTTGCCTGGGTTTTGATTAGAACTACGGCCCACTTTAAACTATAAAATAATTCCCAGCAGAGACAGTGCCTCTTATCCCCATAACCGGAAGATAATCCTGATTCATCATTCCAAACGTTGTTTTACTATTGTGTCCGAGATACCCAGACCCAAAGCCTCTCCTTCGCACTTCAAAGTAGGTAAGCGTAAAAGAAATTAAGCCTTATCTCCAATCTAAAAGAGATATTGAGGCTCTTTTAAGTAATAGTAGCGTAAACGTGACTAAGCGGTACTAGTGGATAAACGAATGTGCTGAGTACTTGTGTAAATGTGAAATCCTTCAATTAACTTAAATAAGTCTAAACTGATTGACACACTCCTTTTATAGTTGTACGGATCAGTATTCGTGTCCTTTTTGTTCTGTTTTAATTCTTTCCAGAACGTTCTAACATCACCGAACGTTACCTAATATGCTAACTTCGGTTATCTCTCAGCTAGGTAAAAAAATAAAAAGCCGAGAAGAGACAGGGCGATGAGAAGAACGCAGCCTTGGCTTGAAGTGATGGTCCATTACTTTCTTGATACAACTAAAATCTACGGTCTTTAGTTGATCCCTGAATAGATTCTAGAAGCTTGCTTCACACCCTGCACAGTGAACGTGTGCATTGTCTATAAGGCCGTTCCCACGTTGTGAGATTTGCACGTGCAAAGAAAATGGGGTCGCAGTTTGCCCGAGGCGCTTGTCCACTGTAAGCTAAATTTGTTTATTGGCTCTGCTGCTGCAACTTTGAAATGCCCATCCCGTAGTGATGTAATATATAACACCATTGGGGTCCCCTCATCTTGGGCTGCCAATGTGTCTTTTTTTTTTCTTCTCACTCTTTCGCTTGCTTGAATCACAATCATGTCTGCATTCAGAGACATTCCAAAGACTCCAAAGGCATTATTTGTCGACTGGATCCCAAGAGCAAAGAAGGAGCTCACATTCACGAAAGCTGACCGTTTGGACCTCGAAACCAATGAAGAGTACGAAGCTCGTATCGCTGATGGTGAAAAGATTGGTAAGTTCAAGAAGTACTTGCCTGTCTTCACCGCTGGGTCCGGTTTGTTCTCTGATGGTTATGTTAATAACTCCATTGGTACCGTGTCAACCTGCCTCTCCATCCTTTATCCAAAAGAGTATGCAAACTCTAACGCCATCAGAAACGTCACTTCCATCGCATTTGTCGGTACCGTTGTCGGACAGTTGAGTTTTGGCTATTTCGCCGATCACTACTCCAGAAGAGGTGCTATGCTTTGGGGTACTCTTCTCTTGATCTTCATGACCATCTTAACCTCTGGTGTCTGGGGTAAGAACAGCAATGATATCCACGGTATGTTGACCGCATTGACCGTTTACAGATTCTTCCTCGGTATAGGTATCGGTTCAGAATACCCTGCTGGGTCCACTGCTTGTGCTGAGGCCTCCTCCATGTTGCCACCAGGTAAGAGAAATAGATGGTTTTGTTGGTTTACGAATTTCATGATTGATTTCGGTTTCGTCGTTAGTGCTTTCGTTCCAATGGTTTTGCTTTGGATCTGTACTCCAGACCATTTGACTCCAGTTTGGAGAGTCACCTTGGGTATTGGTGCTATTCCACCAATCTCACTTTTTATCCTGCGTCTTTACTACGTTGAAGGTGAACAGTTCAAGAAGACACAATTCAAGAAGGTTAGCGTTCCATACTGGACCGTTATCAAGTTTTATTGGTTCAGATTGTTGGTTGTCTCATTGATCTGGTTTATCTATGATTACTCTGCTTATGGATTCGGTCTTTTCTCCTCTTATGTCCTTGCTGGTGTCAATGACGGTGGCTCTTTATATTCCACGTTCGGATGGAACGTTGTCCTCAATTTGTTCTACCTCCCAGGTTCATTCCTCGGTGCCATTGCATCCGATTACTTTGGTCCACGTATCACTTTGGCCCTTGGTGTTACTTTGCAATCCATCTTGGGTTTCTGTATGGCTGGTACTTTTGAACAGTTGCAAAAATCCGTTGCTGGGTTCGTTGTCTGTTATGGTATCTTTATGACCCTCGGTGAATTCGGTCCAGGTGATAACATTGGTCTTTTGGCCTCCAAAACTTCCTGTACTCCAATCAGAGGTCAATACTACGGTATCGCTGCTGCCATTGGTAAGTTGGGTGCTTTCACCGGTACTTATGTCTTCACCCCACTGGTTAACAAGCATGGTGTTAAATCTGCTTGGTGGTTGGCTTCTTCGTTGGGATTCGTTGCTGCATTCCTTGCCATCTTCTGCTTGCCACCAGTGGATCAAGCTGCTATTCAAAATGAGGATCGTGCGTTCTTGGAATATTTGGCTTCAACTGGATTCGATATCACTCAATTGGGTGATGATACAGTCACTTTGAAAGATGAGGAATCTGGAAGCTCAACTCACTCTATTAAGAATGAGACCAATGTTGAGGCTCAAGAAAAATTCAATTGATTTCGTTCATTCATATGAGTTAACGTTGTATTCCGAATTTTCTATTTAATTTATTGACTTTCTTTGCTAATTAAATTTCTCTGTAAACTTCATCAGTTGTGACTTTTGGTATGGTTATTGTATTGATTTCGATCAATATTTACGTTATTGTGTACCAGTCACCCGCATGGAAGGTGCAATAAACAGCATGCTCTTAAATCCCCAAGAGATCAGCCTCTTCTAGGAAGGGTCGATGACGTGATGAGGGAATTTATGAGTATATAAGAGGCTAGGGAATCCATGAGGAGACAGATCTGAACTCACAAGAAGAAATAAGGAACTAGAGACTTCAAGATGATTGTCACTACTTGTTTTGCACCAACGCGTTGGAATACATTGCTGGTAATCAAATTTACTACAGGTCGGGTGAAATAGATGTGGATACTTTCACAATGGGAATCTCTACTATGCAAATATGGAGAGATATTATGATGCTTATACAAACGCTGAAGTGATTCTTTTCAATACCACTGACAGAACGGTTATTCACAGAGCCAATATGGAAAACACAGGTGATGTTAGACGGTATATTGTCGAATACATGTCACAAGGCCTAATAGCCGTCACGAAATGGTCATACTGGTTAGCAGGTGAAGAGTGTTTATTGAATGTCGGCCCTACATTATGCTCTCGAGGTACTATGGAGTTCTAACTTTAGGCAGTATAAATGCATAAATAATTAACGTAAAAATCACAGAGTTTAAATAAATAGATACAGGACTCAGGACATCTAACTTCCAAAACCCTCCACAGTAGCAAAAAGACAAAACAAAACACAAGCAAGAAAATTACACAAATACTAAAACTCCAATTCTTATAAAACATGAAAGAAAAAATATGAACCCCGAGGATATATCATATACCCAACTTCAACCAATCATAATCATCTTTGAAAACATCCATCCCGGACATTTCCACATCTTGGACCTTAAAATCGAGGAATTCCTGTTCAATCTCGTGATATACCCCTTCTGTAGCATGGTTATTAGTATCGTTGGTATTATGCGTGGTATTGTTGAAAGCGTTGAAATGGATATCGTTATGGATCTCAGGCATGTCGGGGATGTTCATCTCGGATGAGATTCCTTGGAAGTTGTCCTTCACGTACTGGAATGGGAACGAGTTCGTCGAGGCATTCAGCGTCTTGACCGGTTGTTGGAGATGGTTATTCACCGTTGATGGTGTGCTGGTGATGCTCACAGGGGATGTCATCGAGTCGTTCGATACAGAGCGCGCCTTCTTGTTGATAGGTCTGATCACCCCGTGAAGTTTGTAAAAGAGTCCACAGGCATTGCAGAGCACTTCTCCATTGTTGGATCTTCTCCATAGTGGGGTCGATGTCGTGGAACAGTTGGAACATTGGATGGATTTGTTGTTGTTGTTGGCATGGTTGAGGACCGAAGGGTTTGTGAGCGCACTGTTGTCCAGCAGCAGTTGTTGGTTGTTCAACGAGGTGGATATTATGTTGGAATTGGTGGTCATTGGGTTGGCTGTGATTGGTTGTTGGTAATACTCATCCTGTGAAATCTTTCTGATGTGTGCTACGTAGTCAAACTCATCATTGATTGGATCAATAGCATGATTGTTGTTGTTATTGGTGAGATGGGCGGTGTTGCTGTTGTTGGTATTGGTGATTGTCAAAGGTTGTGAATGGAAAGGTTGTGAGAAATTGGTATGGATATCGTTATCGTTATCAGCAGTTGATCCATTGCTAAATGTAACCGATTTTCTCTTCTTCTTGATTTTGGTCTTCAAAAGTTCAGTGTTCTTTGCCACACCGGCCATCCGCCAGGACATGTTTCTCAATCTTTGGTTGTTTGGCAAGGTCTTGAACAAAGATTTGGAATACATGGAGTGGATTTGGGCATTGGTGATGTCGTCCTTAGCAAGAGCCTCGATGGAGCCCGGCTGTGCGGTGGCCTTATAGTTGAACGAGTTCAGGATCTGGGAGATATCCTTGTCCATGTCCATTGTTGAGGAGTCCAGTGGGGGATGATGGGAGTGGCCCAAGAGCAGTGCGTCTGGAGAAGGAGTAAGCTGGCACAACGGAGTATGAATTATTTATTAATGTCCATAAGAAACAAGCCGCCAGTCCCCGCCAGTCCCCGCCAGTCCCTTCGGAGAACATGATGCCCCACACCCCGACGCGGGCCGGGCCGGGTAACAAGGCCTGCCGGGGCCTGGGAGACAAAGAAGGAGCCGTTTTCGCGGGGCCGGAGTAGGTGAGTCATGGGACTAGGGACTAGCGCCTAGTCCCTCTCCCTGCCCTTTCCTTCCAACTTGCACTTCTACTACAAACTATCCAATACACATGTCGGTTGTCCGTTACCCTTGGTGAGAGGTCTTACTCACCCCTACCCAATTCACGGCTTCAACCCATCCACTCCGTTGATCTCAACATCAACAACTACAAATGACCTCGGTCCACGACATACACTCCCCCTTGGAAATGAACGGACTGGATCAGCAAACGGTACGATTGGAAAGGAGGTTCATCTTACAATTCGTGATTAATCACACACTACATCTGATATTGGAGACGTATCTGGACAAGTTCCGATGGATTAACCCAGATGTTGACGACTTCGTCAAGGAGTTGTTCCAACGATCTGCACTCAAGCTGAATGAGTTTCAAAAATTCTGTCTAGTGCTAAACACCACACTGGACAACCTCAATTCAAATATTCAGCTCAATGTGAAACAAATCATCTTGGGTGTCTTGATAAGGACTAAGCCGCTGTCGATGGATCAATGGGTTATGATCTCTGGGATGCCCGAACAGGCACTGGGATTGATTGGCATGCATTTGAATATTGAGGATAATCATTTGATCATTTCAAATGAAGAGTTGGCTGTTATCAATGATAAGATGAAACAACTGATATATACGAGGTTTGATGTCATTTGAGGGAACTTTTCGCTTTACTCATGTGTGATGTGATACAATTCATTAGGGTTTTAAAAATTCGGTTATAAGGATACAATTTTACAGAATAAGGATATTATTTGTTATGGGATACAAATTACAATTAAGAAAAACAAAATCAGATTGTTTCGTAGCGTATCAGATTTCAAATTTGATCCATGTCTAAATCACTACCACTCTATATCTATTCAATAGATCACCAACCATCAAGAACGAAAAAATGACAACATCAGCTTATATCTCCTTACCCATCTGTAATATCGAATCGAGATCTTCACCACTACTCAACAGCCGTTCTCGGTTTCTCTTACACGTCAACGTGTCCGTATGTCTCTTGAGAGCATCCTTTCTGGCAAACCCTTTCCCACACTGTTGACATATATGCGGCAATACAGGAAGATGGGCCCTTTGATGTCTCCTGAGATCCGATGATCTTCTGAAGGATAACGTACAGTCTTGACACTGGAACGGCTTCTCTTCACCTTCAGGAGATGATGCATTCGATGTGGATGTCGGGAGTGAGGATGGGGTGTATGATAGTTGTGAGTTGGGTGTTTGTTTCGAATGTGGTTGTGCGCTAGGGGAATTCGATTGGAAATTGAACAGGATGTTGGATGATTGTGATTGGGTCTGTGATTGTGATGATGTTTGGTTTGAATTAGATTGACTCGAATTATGGATCCCATTGCTATTGTTTGAACCGGTTGATATGTGTGATGGTTTCTTATCATTTTTATCATTCAAACTTTGCAAATGTTGATCTGAATGCTGTTGCGATTGTAAAGCGAAATAGTCCAAATTAAACGTTGGGAAATGACTCGATGAGGTTGAATCTATCAATCCATTACTCGACCCGCCAGTCTCTCCACTTCTAATATTAGCGGACAAGTTCAATAGTGCATTAGTGGTTCCATTTGAATTTGACAAGTCGGCTTTGTTCAACGAGGCGTATTGGATTCGACGTAGTAGTTCCATGATGGTGGGATCTATCTGGTTGTTCATGGATGTGGCAACTATAGCCTCAGCAGCGGCTCGGAAGAATTGACGATCTTCATCTTCATCATCGTTCGTCGATGACATGATTTGAATTGTATGTATGTATGTGGTTTGAATATGTATTTGATTTGGAAACTTCTTGTGTGATTCAACGATGGATTCTTGATTCTATCTTTTCAAGTCTTTTTCCCCAGTTGTTTTGTTTATTTCGAATCGGATCCTGTGGTCTTGACACTTGAAATACCGATACACAATAACAACAACAACAATAACAACAATAACGGACAGATGGTATATGGGTTCTTTGTAAAGAGTTTGTGCTGGAGGACGATAAGCAAATAGATCGATGGCCAACTATAGCATTATTTGAAGGGTATCAACAGCGATTAATCGGCAACAGACTGTGGATGTGCGTTTTGTCCACACTTTATTACTTGTCAGGGCCAATGATTGCGTAAGAGCGATGATGGATGCCAAATCGGAGCGCTTGATATTCAAATTCGGCCGGCCGAAGGCGCAATTTCACGTGATTGCTAAGCACCGTTTCCAAGCCCAAAAAAGTGTGGCTGGCACGTGACTCCAGGGCACAGCACGTGATAGGCTCTGCCTATAAGCGAATCTGATCTGATCCACACTGGGCGGACATAAGGATCCACAGTGGTGTTTACTGCACACAATAAGGCACCTTTTTAGTTGTCAGGATGTAGGCAGCTGTCGCTCGCTCGAATTAATCTCCGTTAAGAATAGTAGCTGCTCTCCTAGCATCACCGATCGCTCTAAGTGGACTCTCAAGTGCCATAAATACAAGATGAGCCCTCAAATATCCTACCACCATCCAGTGAAGTCATACGATTTCCACATATACTACAGTGCTGGGCACCAAAAATCAAGAGATGAAGCAATTGCACTGAAGAACAATATCGTCGCTGTTTTCAACAACGAGATCGACGATGATAAGCTGATCCTCAAAGTCTTAAGAAACGAGACCATCACTGGTCCTCATATAACAGCCTTCTTCGAAGTCGATATTCAAGATCCAATAGTGTTTGTCAAGTTCTTCTCATGGATCCAGCTCAACCATGGTACATTGAGTGTCTTGATCCATCCAAACAGTGGAGATCCATATAATGATCACAATGCATATGGGACATGGCTTGGGAATAAGCTGCCTTTGTTATTGGAGGGCCTGGCTAATTTGAAACCAAAGAGTGATGGGAGTGAATATCCAATCATCGGGTTCCCATCCAGAGAGTTGATCAAAGGTGGGTTTTATCAGGATCCTGAAAAGTATACAAAGACTATCATGGTCAGATTGTTGGAAAAGGGTCCACATGATGGGTTTTACGATCCTGATTTGTTTAACGTTTAAAAATCTACGATTTAGATGCATTTAGTATAAATAGACATATATTTTGCTTTGCTTGTAGCTTTATTCATTCTCTTCCCAGCTTTCAACCCACTCGATCTTTACCTGGACTTCATCATCCTTTTGCCCATTCTCCCCAAAGAATCCGAAAGTCGAAAAATCGACACTTGGAATAGAGGATGGTTCTGTTGCTCTAGCTCCTTGTGCAGTATGATCCCTGTTTATGAACAAGTTCCAATCATCTATGGTATCAACGCTCTTTAAATATCTTTTACTATCATGTGACAGTATTGACATAGCATCTAGATCTTCCATAGATCCACACCTTTGATTCTCTTTACTTCTCTGAAAATAATTGTTGCGTTGTTCAGATGTGTCTACTGAAGTGCCCCTGTCGCTTATTTCTTGTACTGCCTCTGGTGGGTCTGATGAAATGGAATCTTCCTTCAAATTTTTCAGTTGCTCTCTGGCAAAGAGGTTTTCGAAATACAAATTCCATTCCATACTCAAAGAGTCATCATCAACTTCTTTTACGGTTGTTGATGCTGACGGAGAGTCAACGAAAGGGTTGTAGGTGTTTTCCAGATATTCTATTGGAGAGGCTTCAAGAGGCTCTTCAAGCAATGAGAATTGCTCCTCAACTTTGGCTGATTCTTCATCACTTTCTATTGTCTGGTAGCTTCCCCTGAATGGATTGACTCGGACCCTTTCCTCATTGATCTTTTCGGATACAGCGCTATCCACCCTGACTGGATCGAGTTGGTGCCGACATCCCGATTCACCATAAGTGTTACAGAATTCGTCCAAGAAACACTTGGAACAAACTTTGAGGTACCTAGATCTATTGGCGGCGATATCCGCCTCTGTCCGTTCAACTTCTTCACTAACCTCTTGAATGTCCGGTTTGTATAATGTTCTAAAGTTGTCCCAGTCTGAGAAATTTTTGAAAAAAGGATGTTTTTTGAACTCTTCAAATCTTTCATCAACATCAAATCTCTCCTTAGGGTCCTTCTTCAAAAGCATTTTGATGAGATCGATTGAGTCTTTACTCAAACCCGTTCTCTCGTAAGTTGGTTCATAACATGTGATTTTTCTTCTCAAGTCAATGTAGTACTTGTATGTGTGCTTTTCTCTAGTGCTGAAAGGAAGCCTATCACTGAGCATCTCATACATCATGATACCCAAACTCCACCAGTCCACCTGGTAGCCATATCCATCACCTTCTTCTTCAAACATTTCCGGAGCCATGTATATTGTTGTTCCTGCTGCTCTACCACACTCAAATACTGGCCCTTTGATGGCTAGTCCGAAATCAACTAATTTCATGTGTCCATTCTCATCACAGACACAATTGCTTGGCTTAACATCACGATGAATCAATCCCTTTGAGTGGAGATGGTGTAAAGCCATAGCGAGCTCGGCGGTGTAGAAGGCAGTGTTGTACTCTCTTAACTCTGGGTTAGTATTGTAAAGGGCATTGTAAAGGTCACCACCAGTAAGGCTTTCCATCACAAAGGTGAATCTTGATTTATTCTCAAGGACACTATCAAGCTTGACAATGTATGGAGAGTCACAAGCAATCAATGCATCTCTTTCACTTTTAAACCCCTCAGTTTGGTATGCAAGAGTATCTGGATCCTTACTGATATCTTTTCTTGCAAAGATCTTTCCCGTTTTAGTGTCTTCCACCAAGTCAACACTGCCAAATCCACCATGTCCTAGATGTTTGATTTTTTTGAGGGTTCTGGTACATAAATATTTGGCGGCGACTGATTTAGGCTTAGGTGTTGGTTTTGAAGGTTTTGCCTTTGGGCAAAATTTTGGAGGAGATCCAACTGTTGGTGGTGATATATGCCTCAAATTCTTTTTCATGTTTTTCTCATAGTCAAAGATGCTTGAAGGCTTAGTCTTGGTAGTCATTGTAAATAAGTTGTTGTTCGTTCTTTATTAGATATCTTTAATAAATATTATAAGCCTTGATTGTCCGAAAGATTTTAGTATAAGGATCTAGAAACAATATCTAGGTGAGCCGGTTGACCTCTAAATTCTGAGGGGGATCTCTAGATCTTATATAGCATCTCAAGTTTCTAAGATCGCACACTGACACAATGCATTTGAGATGTCAAAATTTTATACCGAGGCCTAGAACGTTCCATGGCGACTTCCTAAAACTATAGCAGTTAGCAATCAACCATGAGCATTGAAGGTCACAGTACACTGTCCACATATGTTTAACGCAAATGCAATACCAACATTGAGGAGCTGAATACTACGCGTACATATAGAGGATAAGAATGAACTGAGGCATGGAGCTTAACCGGGCTCGCGGGGCGGGGGCACGCCAGCTGCAGGTTAGCGCCGAGCCCATGGTGGATCACCTGGCTTATGTGTCAAAAAATCACCAGTCGATCGAAACTAGAACAGCAGCATCTTCTGTTTCTGCCTCTTGCTTGACGTTGTATTTATGAAAGCTTTCTTGCAAATCTCTTTGAAACATTATGAAAAGAATGAAAGCTACATGTATTTTCTTATAAAACTCAGTACTTTTATTACCCAGCATCATGTAGAACGTAGAACTTCGTAAGGGCGGATCTGAGTGCACAGTGTCCAGACCATAGAGGGACTAGTCTTTTGTATTCTTATTTAGCTCTTTGAGTAGCTTGGCGATCAAAGGCTTTATGAAACTTGGATGGTCATTGGAGTTATTTGGAGCTGTGTGTTCATCTTTCTCTGCAACTCGTACTCGAGCATCCCTTTCGGTGAAGAATGCGCCTGGAAGTTCTTCTGTTGGTTCATTTGCCTCTGGTATCCTCTCTGATATCACACGGCATGCCTCGCACATATCATGATGCCCACAGAAACAAAGCTCAAGGGGTGATCTTGATGGTTGGGGGTGTGTGTCTGGTTCCGTGACTTCCTCCTTGTTCTCCTCTTCTGGATGCTCACTGTTTTCGTCTTCAGTAACCCCAGATGATACCTCTTCATATTGAGAATTTTGAGTTAGTGGAGTCAATGGGGAATTTTGCTTTTCATCCTTCAAATCAAGTATATCTTCAAGATCTGGTTTGATAATATGGTCATAGTCTGAAAGATTGTCCCAGTTTGAGAAATATCTGAAGAATGGATGACTCTTGAACTCATCAAAGTTTTCATCGACATCCATTCTTTCTTTTGGATCCTTCTTCAAAAGTTTCTTGATCAAGTCAATGGAATCTTGAGACAAACCCTTGACCGAATAATCGGGCTCTTTGTTCGTGATCTTCTTCATCAGCTCTTTTCTGACACGATCCCCAGAATATCCTTTAACACACCGAAAAGGTAACAAGTCTGTGAGCATTTCGTATATGAGTATACCGAGACTCCACCAGTCGGAATTATAGCTGTAAGTTGTTCCGGCCTCTTTGAAAACCTCGGGTGCTGTGTGGGTATATGTGCACTCTTCGTCGCCACTTTTCAAAGTAGGTCCTTTAATTGCACTTCCAAAATCAACGAGTTTGACGTGCCCCTGCAGGTCACGAACACAGTTTCTGGCCTTCACATCACGATGGAGATATCCTTTGGAATGCATATGGTGTAATGCCATTGCAATCTGAGCAGAATAAAGAGCTGCGTTGTATTCTTTTAAAGCCGGATGAGTTCCGTAAAGACTCTTAATAAGAGACCAACCTGGGAGGTACTCCATGAATAACTGGTGGCACTTTTCAGTCTGTGCAACTCCTTTCAAGCCGATGACATACTTAGACTTGCAAGCTTCCAATGCATTCTTTTCATCGATCAAGTATTCTAAGGAATCAATATATTGGCTCTTCTTCAGATTTTTACAAGCCATTTTCTCACCAGTCTTTCTATCCCTAACAAGCTCAACCGTACCGAATGATCCCATTCCTAAAACTTTTAATACGTCATAACGTTGATAGGGCTGCGGATCTGATCCTTTCTTTCTGATTCCAAATCTTCTTGGTCTAGTTGTTGTTGAAAGCGGATGACTTCTTTTGGGATGAACTTCAACTGGTAAAATTTTTGTGTTTGTAATGGATACCTTACTTCCATCATTTGTCCTGGTAGCCTTCTTATAGGGTGTTGCTACTCGTTTAACCATAATCTCTATTATATTAGTTATTTGATTCACACTTAAATCGAATTTGTTGACTTCTTTAAGGTAAGCTTCTATGCGCAATACCATTCCAGGGTATTGTGTTCTTATGTGTAACTAATAAAGGGGTATGAGCTAAGAAATTTATATACTAAACTTTGAGATATCAAAAAAACAAAAAAAACCCTCTGTACATCTCAAAAGTAAATACTCTGTGCTGGATAGGATTCAATACATTGGCCTACGATTGACTTAGCGAGAGTCACAGCGCTATATGGTATATTGACCTGTATTTCTCAAATAATGTAATTGTGTAGGGGTGGAATAGGTACCTCATCTAGTATATCCAATTTCGGAATTCCGCCAACACTTACCTTTCGAGATCTCAAATACTCAAGTAAAGTGACAATTCCACCGCAAATAACCGACATCAGGCCAAGCCTATGGGCACTTTGGAATTCAAATATCAATATGCTGTCAAAAATCTAGTCAATATTGGGGATTTGCGTAGATGTTGCTGAAGTTCACCCTCTTTGATCTCAGCTGCCCCGGCAACGGGCCAAATGTGGCTGTGGCTTCCCCAGACTCGGAGCATGACGTGTAGCCGGTGGAACAATAGCGATCGTGATAAGGAGATACGTGACAACTGTGGCATCCTCAGCTTGACGTTCCTCTTGTAGGTATCAGTACCGACTGTCGTCGTCGAACTTTTCAAATGTTTGCCAAGATAATTCATTGGTTTGAACTCCGGTCCAACATAAAGGTCATCGAGTCCCTAATCCTTTCCACTTACTTCTTCCCATTGGATATCAAATACCAACAACCAATAAGATGACCGAGGGCCCATTAAAGAAACAGAAACTCAGAAAGCACACAAGAACCGAGCCATTGATCTTGAACTTCTTCATGTCATTTGCTCCAGTGTTACACGCTCCTGGTCAATGGAAGAACCCAAGAGATGAATCAAGAGACTACAAAAAGATCTCGTACTGGGTTAAGCTTGCCCAATTGGCTGAACGTGGTAAGATCCATGCCTTATTTATTGGTGATTCCCTTGGCGTCCCAGGTACTCAGGAATCACAAGGTCTAGGTGGTGCATACAGTTTCAAACCTGCTGCTAAAGATGGTAACAACTTCCCAAAGAACGACCCAACAGCTTACTTCTCCGCGATCGCAGCTTCTACCAAGAACATCTCCGTCGGTATCACTTGTTCCACCATTACTGAGCATCCGTACCATTTCGCTAGAAGAGCCGCTTCTTTCGATCATCTCTCCGGTGGTAGATTCGGCTGGAACGTTGTCACTACGGTTAATGAGTCTGCTGGTAGACAATTGACCGAAGGTAACAAGCATCTCGACAAGAAGGTTAGATATGAGAAGGCTGATGAGTACTTGCAAGTGTTCTATGAACTTTTGACATCCTCCTGGAGAGACGATGGTATGGTGTGGGATCTTGAAACTGAAACAGTTGCGAACCCTGATGCGATCAGAGAGATCAATTATGAAGGTGTTCACTATAAAGTTCCAGGTCCACAAATCACAGAGCCAACTGAGGGTAGAATCCCATTAATCATCCAAGCTGGAAGCTCTGAAAAGGGTACTTTACTCGGTGCTAAACACGGTGAGTTGATATTTGTTGGTGGTGAAGACGCAGAAGCTGTGAGAAAACAAATTGAAACCACTAAGAAAATCGCAAAGGAGAAGTACAACCGTAACCCAAACCATTTGAAGTTTGTCACCATGTTGAGAGTGATTGTTGGTAAGACCCATGAGGATGCTGTTGCAAAATCCGAGGAGATTGAGGGCTACCACAGTGATAAGGGATCGTTGATCCAAATCCCGATAGACTTCTCCGTTTACAAGTGGGATGAAGATTTGACAAAGGTTGAAGATCCAGCTGTCAGAAATTTTGCTCTATCTTTCCTGAAAAAGGATTTCTACAAGGAAGGGGATATTGTCACTCCACAATACGTTGGGCGTAACCATTTCCGTGGAAGAGAATACGTTGGCTCAGCTGAAGAAGTTGCGGACCAAATTGAAGACTTCGTTGAGGCTTCTGGAATTGATGGATTCAACTTTGGAAACCTTGTCCTTCCTGAAACATTCACTGATATTGTTGATTATTTGATCCCAGAGTTACAAAAGAGAGGATTGGCACAAAAGGATTATACTGTCGATGGTGGATCTTTGAGAGAACAGGTTTACAGAAAGGAAGGACAAAAGTTCGTTCCAGAGGATCATTATGCTTATGGATGGAAATGGAATGCTGGTGAGTCTCAAGAGGAGTTCGAGAAGAGACTGGAAGGGTTGAAAAAGTTGCGTGAGGAATGGAAGATCACTTCTGATTGAACTCATAAAGTTATGGTTCTGTTCTAATAATTATATAGTACACACGTAAAAATACAGCTTTCAACTCAAATAACTGAATACCGATTTTTGGTAGTCACTAAGAATGATTGTCAATGGTGACAGCTTATCTTTCCCGAAATGGGGTATTGTTGTTGTGAGTGTTAACAATGCAAATGATGTCATCCTTAACAATCACACAGTTTTCTAGATCGCACCTATCGAGGTCGTCTTACTTCTACCATCAACGACCATACCTCTCCATGACTCAAATTTTAAAACTTAACAGTTATACTAATCCTGAGTCTTCACTCTCAGACGTCTTTATCATACGCAAGTTCATTACCACCCACCACCGCAGGCTGCCATCTACACCTGATTTTAACTATTACTGGTTTCCAGCATGACGAAGGTTCCATCCAAGAAGCAAAAGCTTCAAAAGCATACCACAACAGAGCCACTTATTCTGAATTTCTTCATGACTTTCTCACCAGTATTACACTCACCTGGACAGTGGAAGAGTCCTAGGGATCAATCAAGAAATTATAAATCAATAGACTATTGGGTCAAGGTTGCACAATTGGCAGAACGAGGAAAAATCAATGCGTTGTTTGTTGCTGATTCACTTGGTGCTCCTGGAACTCAAGAATCTCAGGGACTTGATGGACCATATAGTTTCAAGCCTGCTGCTAAAGAAGGTGCCATGTTTCCAAAGAATGATCCAACAGCTTATTTCTCAGCCATTGCTGGAGCTACGACAAATCTCACTATTGGTATAACATGTTCGACAATCACTGAGCATCCATACCATTTTGCTAGAAGGGCTGCCTCTTTTGACCATCTCTCTGGTGGGAGATTTGCTTGGAATGTCGTCACTACCACAAATGAGACGGCAGGCAGACAATTGACCGAGGGGAACAAGCATCTCGACAAGGCGGTCAGATATGAGAAGGCCGATGAGTACTTGCAAGTGTTCTATGAACTTTTGACATCCTCCTGGAGAGACGATGGTATGGTGTGGGATCTTGAAACTGAAACAGTTGCGAACCCTGATGCGATCAGAGAGATCAATTATGAAGGTGTTCACTATAAAGTTCCAGGTCCACAAATCACAGAACCAACTGAAGGTAGAATCCCATTGATCATCCAAGCTGGGGGGTCTGAGAAGGGTACACTGATGGGAGCAAAACATGCTGAGATGATCTTTGTTGGTGGTGCATTCCCATCTATTATCAAAAAGCAGATTGAAACCACCAAAAAACTAGCAAAGGAGAAATATGGCAGAAACCCGGATAAATTGAAATTCGTCACCATGTTGAGAGTGGTTGTTGGTATAAATCATGATGACGCCATTGTCAAGGCAGAAGAGATTGAGAAATATCATAGTGACAAGGGAGCCTTGGTACAATTACTATCTGATCTCTCGGTATATGGATGGAATGAAGATCTTACTAAAGTTGAAGATCCAGACGTCAGAAACTTTGCACTATCCTTCCACAAGAGAGACTTCTACAAAACCGGAGACATTGTTACCCCACAATACGTTGGACGTAATCACTTCCGTGGACTATACTTTATAGGGTCAGCAGAGGAAGTTGCAGATCAAATTGAGGATTATGTTGAGGCTTCAGGGGTCGATGGATTCAATTTTGGAAATATTGTGTTTCCTGAGACATTCAACAATATCGTTGATTATTTGATCCCAGAATTACAGAAAAGAGGATTGGCACAGAAGGAGTATCCTATTGAAGGAGGTTCTGCTAGGGAACAGTTCTATAAGAAAAAAGGTCAGCATTTTGTCCCCGAGGATCATTATGCCTATGGTTGGAAATGGAACGCTGGTGAGTCACAAGAAGAGTTTGAGAAGAGATTGGAAACTTTGAAAATTTTACGCGAAGAATGGAAAATTACAGCTGGCTGAAAGTTCGTGTTAAAATCATCAATTACAGAATTATAATGTCATTAAAATTCTCATGTTTATTTAGGAAAACTTTTTTTGGAGTACCCACCTATAAAGGGTTCACAGCATCATCATCCATCGTCTTCTCCAAGCTCTTCAAGAAAAGCTCTTCTTCTATTTAAAAGCTGCATCCTGTAGACCGCCAAAATAGTCAATATGACACCCATCAATATGTAAAATGGCATCTCGATAATATCCAGGAAAATTTCCAACCTATCCATGAATGACACTTCCCCTTCAATTCTATTGATACCAGTCTCTGAATCAATTAGATCATCATCAATCCCATTTGAGCCATCCTCGTCACCTTGTATGAACGTATTTTCATCATCTGTAACGCTCTCTTGATTTTTTGAAAACCGTCTCACTTTCTCATATAACCCCCACCAATCCTTCCATGTCCTAATTGGTGAGTTCAAATGACTCGTTATATCAGGATTAAATTTGACACCAACCATGCTGAAATACACCCTCTTCAGCAACAATCTCATCTCAGAGATCAACACTGGTAAATATGCCTTTGAATGGAGGTTCAACGACATGTCATAGTAAAACTTTGCCAAGTTGAAATCCATATCAACCCCGAGCCCCATCTCATACATCCACCCAAGATTGAACGTCCCCTGTGCAGATTTCCTGTCGAAGGAAACCTCATATGCTATCAGGGCTTTCTCATAATCACGCTCGCTGAAGTAGAGATCACCGAGATAAACCGTTGAATCCTGGTTGAATTGGATGCTTGACCGCGTGAAATATGCAATGGCCAACTGTTTCATCTCTGGAAGATTATCATAGTCACGGTCTTCATAGAGTGGCAATGGGTCTTGTAAGATATATCCAGCAGAGGACTGTGCCGTTTCAAACCCCTGTTCGGCAGCCATGGAGTATAATATCAATGCGTTGGTCTGTCGTCCTTCCAATTGTTCAAAGAATGCCAATTTCATTGGTGATATCACAGAATCAAAATTCTCCACATATGCTTTCAAATCCATATATGCTGAACGATAACTTGATTCTGAATTCTTCTCCATCGCCAATTGGGCATTATGATACAATGCTTGTAGGTTCCCATGCTTAGCAGCCGTGTTGATGGTTTGTATCGCGTATTCCTTCTCGGTGATGTTCTGGGACGTTTTCAACAAGTATTGTGCCAATCCGTAAGCATACTCTTGATTTTGTGATTGTGAAGCAAGTTTATAATAACCATATGCCAATGTGAGATTCGTCTCGACGCCATCAACACCTTTTTCGTAAATCATACCCATTTTCTCCAATGCAGACCCTGTTGGTGACATCTCTATTGATCTTTCAAAGAAATCCACGGCCGCGGTGATGTTGGATTCCATACCTTCACCTCTCAGATTCATCTTGCCCATGAGGTATAGACACCTAGCGAGGTAAAACTTTTCAACATCCGACAGGGCCTTACGATGTCTCATCCCCTCGTTGACCCCCAAATTTGCAAACTCGATAGCCTTACCATAATCCGGTGATGCAGTGTATGTCCCCTCATATGCAACGATTGATTTATAGAAATAATAATCAATATCCGTCATCAACTCCTGTAATGAATTCTCCTGAAGGATCTTTTCATACCTTTCAGGACTGCGACGTAAGGAGGATGGTAAATCGCCCACATCCTTCCCATACAACCCTTTTTGGAAATCTGCCAACCGGATGCGATAATTCTCCAACGTTGGGCCACCAATTGGTGCAGGGTCATAATGATTGGTCTTCAAGTATGAAGCGACGATTTGGTAATAGAAAACAGCTTTGTAAAGATCAGAGGGCATCCCTATCCCATGAGCATGTCTGTATCCCAGCACCATCGCAGCCCTGATGTCACCCAGTTCATAGGCATGGTTATAGTACAGGTTTGCCTTTAATTGATCAACTTCAACCTCGCCGAATAGACCAGTGGAATAGATGAATCCCAAGTTGTAGTACGCTGTAGCGTTGGCGCTAATCTGTGATAATCTCAAATAGTACGCCGTTGCCAATGATCCATTCTGTGGAAAGGACCAGTTTCCATAGAGATGCAGGTCTCCGAGGGTGTATAGTGCATCTTCATTCAACAGTTCTGCGCTGCGTGTGAGTAGTTCATACGCCTGTGTTTGATTCGTGGTGAGTTTCGCCTCGATGCTCCTTGATCTCCGTTCGCTGAATGGGATGTCTCTCGATATGAAGGGCAGTATGACAGTGTTTGTGTCTCCCTTGCTGATTCTTTCTAGAGTGTGTTGGAATTGTGGTGTGTCTGATAGCAGTGAGATGGCTTGGGAATAGAGACCTTGTGGATCCGCTGAGGAGGCGAATGTGACACCTAGCACTAATTATGATCCATTGTTAGCAAGGTGTGCAATTTTTGTCTATTTGAAGAAGAAGTATACTCACATAGTGACAAGGCGGTGAGCTTCATTCTCTGGTGTGTGGAGGGCTCAGTTTTCACTTCTGTGGGCTTCCCAGGGTGGCAGGGAGCGGAGCAGATGTGGTGATAATCTATAAAGTATGGCGGCGCGCTGGATTCCTCGTTCCTTGATAATGGATAGGTGCAGAGGCAGCATGGTGGCTATCACTGCTGAGTCTTTCGAAAAACAACTGCCAAAGCTAAGAGACACCCTACTGAGGGTCACTGGGGTTAGGAGTTTGCAATTGAAGCATGTGAGACAGAACCCTTCACAACTAACCTTCCTAGCACACTCAGGGGAACTGGAACACGTCCCAATACAAATATTGATAACTTATACCCATTCCTACGACACACCCATCGTCTACTTCAGGGCACAAACCTCCACAGACACGGGGTACAAGATTGAATACGACCCCGAATTGTTTCCGTCGTCGCTTGTGAAGTGCAATTTCTCATACTCGTTGCAGGAGTACCTACACCAGAGCTGGTTCTTCCTCCACCCATGTGACACAGACCAGTTGACGCTGGAGAACAGCCTGGAGTCATGGGCCAGCGTGTACCTGGCGCCTTTCCTTCCCATGCTGGCAGACGAGTGGTTCTTGTGTTCGGCAAGAGCCAGCGCCCAAAAAGACTCTCTTGAGGACACCACAGCACACAACACACATCCACATCCACATCCACGCCCATGAGCACGTTCGCATCCGTCAGACCACAGGCCCTGGCCCTCGAGACCCAGACCGGCTCGCTGCTGTCCCGCTTCTCCAGCTTTGCCGTCAGCACCTCCTCCACCGCCACCGCTGACGAGCTCAAGCTCGACAAGCAGATCGAAAACACCCTCCACAAGCGAGAGGAGCTGCTGGACACCCTCACACGCATCTCAGACTCCACCCCGTCCCTTCCCACCGTCAAGCTCCAGCAGCTGTCCCGCCACAAGGAGCTTCTCCAGGAGAACTGGCGCCATTTCGCCCAGATACGCTCAGCCATCACATCCGAACGCAACAAGCTCAACCTCCTCTTCAACGTGCAGTCCACCATCGATGACCGCCGCAACAACAGATCCGTGGACGAGATCGACTACATCAATGAAGAGTCCCAGCGTGCGAATAACTTCAACAACATTGCCGATGATCTGATCAATAGGGCCTATGAGACCAGGGATAATCTATTGGGTCAAAGACAATCCTTATCCGGGGCCGGTGGGCGATTGACGGGCACTTTGGCTCAGATACCGGGCATTAACGTGTTGATTCAAAAGATCAGTACGAGAAGGAGACGTGATGCTTTGATTCTGGGCACTTTGATCAGTATTTGTGCTATTCTGTTATTTCTAACGTTTTGATATATCTACACATTTAATTCTATCGTTATGCTATTAATTTTTCCACTAGTTGTAACAATAATACCTCCATGATCTCGTTAAAAACCTCGACCATTCCTTCTAGATTTCCCAATGACAACACTAGGTTTCTTAACCTTTTCCACCTTCTTGACCGATTTCGCCCTCTCCTTCCACTTCAACTTATCCCTCTCCAAATCCTCCTCAATCTTTCTCTTCTTAACCGGTTCACCCTTCTTCCCCCTCACAGAATAGAACACTTTCCCATAGTCAGCCAACCATAACGGATCCACGGCCGTCACAACACTGATGTATTCCCGCGTGGTGAGCATCAATTCATGAAACACCACATACTCTGGCAGGTCATTGGCACCATACAACGCCGAGGTGGGGTGTAATACCAACTTCATCCCCGTTCGGAGGTTCAGGTACTCCTTCATGGTTTCCCTCTTTGCAGCCTGGAAGAAATACCCTGAACAGATGCATTCCCTCACCGTGTCCCACTCATACCCACTACTCCCGACCGGGAACTTTGCCTTATTCATGATCTCGATCAGTTGATCCCTGATATCTCTTGCTTTTTTCAACGATTTGAAATGGAGGAAGTTCTTCTTACACCACCACGTGTTATATCCCTTCTCCTCCCATTGTGTAAACACGTTCAATAATGTCAAATGATCCGACTCGGGCACGGCAAAGTGATCACGCGCCTTGTCTGCTTCGTCTTGACGTTCCTTTGGGCGTGAGAAGACCGAGGGGACACTGAGCATCGAGACGATGATGATCATCTCCTTGGAACAGTTCTTGCTTGATGATGTGAGTAATAGTTTTGATAGTGCTGGGATCAATGGGAATTTCGTCATGTCATGGCCCAATTTAGTCAATTGTCCAAAATTATCCAAAGCACCGATTGACCATAATTCATACAACGAGGCCATTACAGTCTCCTTTGGCGGTGGGTCCAAGAATGGGAACTTGATGAGATCATCAATCCCAAGACTCTTCAATAATAATATCGTGTTGGATAGGTTCGTTCTCTGGATCTCCGGGATCTGTTGTGGATACATCTCCTCCCTCGTTGCCCGTTCAGTGTATAATCGATAACAAACACCAGGAGCAGTACGACCTGCTCTTCCCGACCTTTGATTCGCATTCGCCAATGAAATCGGCGTGATTAAAAGACTCTCCATCCCGAGTTTGGAATTGTACACCTTCATCTTGGAATAACCCGTATCGATGACATATCTGATCCCATCGATGGTCAATGAAGTCTCGGCAATGTTTGTAGCAACGACAACTTTTCGATGTCCCTTTTTCGCCTTTTGGAAGATTTTGGCCTGCTGTTCACTCGACAGAGATGAATATGTTGGGAGTGGATCCAATGGTGGGGGATCTTTGAAAACCTTCATCTTTTCCTTGATCAATTCACACGTGGCTTCAATATCCTCCTGACCCGTCATAAAGATCAATATATCACCTGGACCGTTTTGCATATGGATCGAGATGGCCTGCTTCACCGCGTCATTGACATAATCACCAGAGTTTGCACGCGAGAACATGATATCAACGGGGAAAGTCCGTCCTGGGATAGTGTATTGTGGAGCACCACCGAAATAATCTGAAAATCTATCTGCATTCATCGTTGCTGAAGTGATGATCAATTTCAAATCGTTTCTCCTTATCATTAGATTCTTAAACAATCCCAACAACACATCGGTGTTTAACGAGCGTTCATGTGCTTCATCCATGATTATACATGAATACTTCTCCAGATCCGGGTCCATCAAGGTTTCTCTCAACAAGATACCCTCGGTGATATACTTGACCTTAGTTTTCTCACTGGTCATATCCTCAAATCTGATCGAATATCCAACTTCCTCACCTAATGGAACTCCCATCTCCTCCGAGACACGTTTAGCGACACTGGTTGCAGCGAGACGACGGGGTTGTGTACATCCAATCAATCCTCGTGATGAATATCCGTCTTCGTATAGGAATTGTGTCAACTGTGTCGTCTTACCGGAACCAGTTTCACCAATGATGATTGTGACTTGATTTTCTCTCACAATTTTCAATAACTCTGAACGACATTGAAAAGCGGGTAATGATTCCCTCTGTTCCTTGATCGATTTCTTCGGCTCGATATCTTCAACATCCTCCTCTTCCTCCTCCACTTCCTCTCGAGCCTCCTCAACAGGATCTTGATCGACACCAATGGCCTTTCCAATATTAGTGCCCCTTAAACTCGTCGCATCCTTTGCCTTTAACTTTCGATCCCTCTCTTGTCTCATCTGTGCCACGACAAGACTGCCCTGCTTGGCATTACAAGCCAACTCACCCTGAGGATCCCTCACAGCGCTCACTGGTTGAACTTGTTTCGTCACGAGGACCTCTCCTTCGAGGAACGCAGGTGTTAAATGGTGTGTATTGAGATGGATCTGTTCATGCGATGTGGTATCAAAATCCGGGTCATGTGTACCACGTGTGATGGCACCGGATGATTGAAGTTGGTTCAGTTCCCACTTTCCATTATCTTTCTCCCGCTGTGGTTTCCTCTTTCTAAACATCCTGCCCTATGCGGTGTGTGAGAGGGTGGTATGTTGATCTTTATGTCTATGGCTCTCTGTGATGTGATAAATTTCAACTCTGTGCGCGCTGGAGGTTTTGTGGCACATAGATTTTTGTTCCTCTTTTCTGCCATTTTCTCATCACTACTACGAATTCAGACTTGGACAAATACTATAAATAGGTCTATATACTGTTTATTACCTCACTAATAGTTACATGATGATTAGACTGTGACTTTTGTTAGTTGTGAGGGCCTGATGATCTATTCCTTCCCAACATCAAAATCATAACCTCTAGCAATACCACCTCTTCCCTCTTCCAAAACAGCACCATCTTCATCATATTTTTCATCGTCTTTATAATCACTTCCCAGCCCAGTCCAGATTCTATTCTGCAGATATGTGGCACTGGTTGACACTGTTCCTTTGATTGCAACATCCTTACTGAATGCCTTGACTAACTGACCCTCATCTTTCGTAGCTTGCGAAACGGAATCAATCTCAAGATGTTGAATTTGACGTAATGGCCGTGACGTACTGACAAATTTACCCGTCACAGGGTTGAACTCTGGTGCGTCTTCCTCATCTTCTTCAACGTCGGACTTTGGCGTATCCGTATCACTGGTATTCTCATCATCAATCTGTAACAAATTTTCGAAATCCGTGACCCACTTCCCCGTCCATGTAACAACAGGGTTCAAAGCCATCTCCAATTCGTAAGGGGTGATGATCGGTTTATAAAACTCATTACTCTGATCCAAAATGATACCACCCTGTCCGCAACCGAGGATGCACCAGACTTCAATACTTTCAAAGTTTGCCAATTTGGCCACATTTGGCTTACCAACCACAAACATGTAATACTTCTTATCCGCCTCCTTGATCTTCATCGACACCGACTTGATCATATCCGTCGTGTTTCTCAACGAGAGTGTATTCACCAGGATTCCCACAGTTCCCGCAGTTCTGGCCATTTGCATGTATCTATAACGTTTCATCAATGAAGGGAATGGACCCGTTGAGATTTTATGCGTGAGTGGAT
The DNA here is from genome assembly GCA_030565205.1 of Williopsis galapagoensis. Taxonomy (NCBI): domain Eukaryota; kingdom Fungi; phylum Ascomycota; class Saccharomycetes; order Phaffomycetales; family Wickerhamomycetaceae; genus Williopsis; species Williopsis galapagoensis. Next base: position 114,450 of record JAJMBA010000012.1, on the reverse strand, counting down.
CATGGACTGTCATGGTGGAGAATTTGGTAGAGAGGAAGAGTAAATGTGGTGGTTCCGGGGTGGTGATGTGGAAGAGTTGATAATCTGCTAGGTCCTCTTCTTCAATTGATAATGATGATGATGAGGCCTTGATCACTCTGTTGGAGAATCTGATGATTGGTCTGTCGGTTGATGGGGTGAATCCCACAATTTTGGAAGTATGTGCCTTTTCCAAATCAATGTCAGCGTATGCCAAATCGGCGTATTCCTCCTTCAGAGCATTGTACAACTGTGGTAAATGTCTCGTGTATGGTGCATCGGACATCAATATCACTTTATCATCCTTTTTATACTGTTCCTTGAACTGTTTCACAATCTCTTCTAATTCAAAGAATGGTTTTCCAAAGACATAGACAGAGTCTAATTTTTGAATGGCATTGAGACAGGCATCACCGAAATGTATCACAAGGTCAGAATTCACATGCTCTGCGGCAACTTCATCAATACAACATGGTGAGTATGCTGTGTCTGCAAGGATCCACACTTGTTGTGTTGATGGCTTGGATGGTTCTTTGGAGCATGCACAGTCTGAACATGATTTCGTACAACTGTCTTCCTTGGTAGTTGTGGTGGTGGTGGTTGAAGTAGCGATATCAATTCCCAATCCGATATGTAATAGTTCCACAACGATAGCGGAGTCAGCAACCAACGAATCTGGGAATTGTAAAGTGGCCTTCTTATACTTCCTTATTCCATCTTCATTCTCTTTCTTCAGCAGTGTGATTAGCTCATCTATGCTATAGTAGTCTCTCAACTTTTCAACAATAGAGCTTTTGTCATCTTGGTGTGGACCGAGATATGGACGTAGTTTCTTGGTATCTGCGAATTTTTCAAAGGTAACCTCATCCTGATAGGTGGACAAGGATGGAGCCACGATTTCAGACATAATTCTGGGTGGTATGTAGGTCTCAATACTATGCTCAAACCAGGAAAGGGTCTGGTAATCATACGAGCGATGAGACAGAAATAAAAATTCAGTATCGGAATTGGCGTGGCACTACCGGTTTCCAGTTCCGATAAAAGTGTGCGCACACCAACTAATTTGTAAGAGCCACATAGCAAAAACCTTGCGGAATCTTTCGCGACATCCCAATTAGGCAAATCATTCCGAAAAATATGTTACGTAATCTTCTATCTGTAATCTGGTTCATATATAAGGACCGAACTACTCCAGATAACCAATTGAACCAACACATACCCTCGTCAACTGCATACAACATCCAACCATGGCCACTCCTCATTGGAATACATCCACCACCCCTTACTTTGCCATCCTCTCGGACCACTCCACCGCTAATGAGGAATATCAACTAGAACAGCCGCAGATAACATACCCCGATATCCAATACGTGTTCAAAGATGACCCATTGTATGATCAATATCCGGAGGAGATACCCGACCAAGATGCCATTGTGATTGTGCTAGACGCATCGGGGACACAAGTGAAGAAATCATACTCCATATCAGGTACTTGTGGTGTATTGGGGGTGAGGATCAAGGATAAGGATATGACTAAGAGATTGGAGATTGATATCACGAGGAATACATTACAAGGGGTTAAATTGGAGGATGATACCCCACAAAGTGTGGAGGAATTGCAAAAAGTTTATAATCTGTTCAAGCTACGACAGGAACAATTGGCAAAGATCATGGAATGAGATGATAAGATATATCACAATCGGCAGGTTTTACACTTTGTTCTACCTTTGGTGTTAAAAAAAAAACTGTATCAAAATTAAACTAAAGAGTCAATGTTTGCAGGCATTTCATCAATCTGTATAGAATAGTACTGCTCAATATCATGCAATTGTTGAACGTCATCATCAGTTACAAAATTGATAGCCACACCCTTTCTACCAAATCTCCCTGATCTACCGATTCTATGGATGTAGTTCTCACGATCCAACGGTAAATCGTAGTTAACCACCAACGAAACCTGTTGAACATCAATACCACGGGCCCAAACATCGGTTGAGATCAAGACACGAGACTTTCCACTTCTGAAATCTTGCATGATGGTGTCACGTTCATCTTGTTTCATATCTCCGTGCATTGCCACAACGGTGAAGTTTGCACTTCTCATTTTTTCACACACCCAATCCACTTTCTTCTTCGTGTTGCAAAAGATGACACTCTGCATGATCGTCAATGAATCATACAAGTCGCATAACGTATCGAACTTCCAATCCTCCTTCTCAACAGAAATGAAATACTGCTTGATACCCTCCAATGTCAACTCATCTCTCTTGACCAAAATCTTGACAGGATCAGTCGTAAATTTCGAAGTCATATCCAACACATCTCTCGGTAGTGTAGCACTGACAACAACACATTGTGTACCCTGTGGTAATTGTCTATAGATATCGTAAATCTGCTCTTGGAACCCCTTGTTCAACAACTCATCAGCCTCATCAAGGATCAACATCTGTACATTTCTCACACCCATGTTACGTCTCTTGATCATGTCGAGCACTCTACCAGGAGTACCACTCACAATGTGTTGTCCCTTTGCCAATTTCTTGATATCGTCACCAACGGAAGTACCACCAATACAAGCATGACACTGAACGTTCATATATGACCCCAAGGCCTTGATGACAGACTGGATCTGTGTGGCTAGTTCACGCGTGGGGCTCAGCACGATGGCCTGTGTCTCTCTGTTCTTGGTGTCAATGGCCTCCAGCATACCGATGGAGAACGTGGCAGTCTTACCAGTTCCCGACTGTGCCTGTGCAATGGTGTCCCTTCCTGAGATGATCTGCATGATGGCTCGTGATTGGATCGCACTGGGGGTTTCGAAACCATAACTGAAAATACCACGCAGGAGGTCCTCTTTAAGGTTCATGTCCTCGAAGGAGGAGCATATCTGCAATTTCTTCGACGTCTTGAACTGTAACTTGCTGTCCTGTTCCCTGTCCATGGTTATTGTTGAGTTTGAAGGATTGTTTCTTGAGTGAGAAGGGGTTGAAAATTTTCGGGATTTTTAATGGCACAAAACCACCACCCATCTGGGGATCATCCATCACAAACTCGGTTCAGGGCCTCAGGGGATCTGTATAGCGCGTCATGAAGGCTGTCGTGGTGCTCGTTGGTGGTGGCCACTCCTCAGGGAAGCGAACGGTGTGTTCTGAGATTGAGTCCCATATCGCAAAGGTGCCCAATGCCAAGGTCCACACCATTTCTCTTGACGACTATACTAAAGGTGATTGTAAGCATTCTCCAGCTCCATACAAGAAGATATTGGCTGATATCAGCCGTTTGGAGTCATCATCCATCAGCAACTTGGTCATCTTGATCCCAGGGTTATACTCCCTCTTCGATAAGGAGTTGAGAACAAGGGCTCAGATGAAGATATACGTTGATTGTGATGCCGACACACGTCTCAACCGTTGGCTCGTACAGGACGTTGTCAACGGTGATAGCAAGCTCACACAACTGCTGGACTACTACTTGAAGACCGCCAGACCTGAGTACAGACAATGGATCAATCCAACGAAGGACTTTGCAGACGTTGTGCTCATGTCGGAGGATAGTCATCTTGGAATAGAGCTGATCTGTGATGGAATCATACCGATGTTGGTCAAGGTTGCCTGTGCGCATGAGGTGTTGAGTCCTCGCGTCTCTGCTGGGAGTGGTGTTGAGTTACTAGGAGAAAAGTTTGATGGTGAGAAGAATCAATACTATGATGTTACGTGATTATGTTTTTTTCCCTTTGACTCGATATATTTATTCGATTTTAGACATTCGTTTCAGTTGTATTTAGTGATGAACCATTCCAAACATTCCAATAGTGGTCTCATCTGTTCAAACTTGACATCTAGTACCTGTTTTTTATTATGATACGCTGTGACCCTGATGATAAAGTTGACGAAATTATAGAAATCCAATTGGATTTTGAATTTCACATTGTTCAAAGAGATATGGAATATCGTCAATGGTGGTGTCGTCATCTTCAACAACTCAGTGGAACTCTCTGATGATTTCCATCTCGTTGTCTTTCTCTGGATCTTCAACGTGGCGTCATTCTCAGCAATAAATGGTTTCAACCCATCATAAACCTGTTTCAGAACCGCCTCGTGTCTCATATGTCCCACCAATGGTCTTAATATCCATTGGAAATTACCCTGTGGTCTTCCCTGTGCGGTTTTCAAAGTCAAGTGTACTTTCTTCTGATCCAAGTTGTCTTTATGCTTCAACGTGAGCATCAATCTCAGAAATGTTGCTAGTAATTCGGCCTTTTTGTCTTGTGTTCTCTCAATACTTTGCTCCGGTTCCGTATACTCCACAAATTCCAATTCTAGTTTCTCATTGTGGAACATGATCGATATCATTTGTTCATTCTCCAATTTCACATCATAAGCTGATAACCCAATACTTTCATCCATCAGCGAACTGAATAACTCCTCCTCGAATAGGAAAAATCTCGCTCTGGAGATTTGTGATCTGATCCCCTTTTCATCATCGAACAACGATTCATCCAGTTTGGACTCTCCAATGATCTCATCCTCCTTATTGATGATACGAACCCTCAAGTATCGTGAAAAGGTTACACTTCTCTGTCCTTGTTCCACAATCGGTTGGAACACCGCGCCTTCATTCGTTGGCTTCAACACGGCATTTCCTTTCACTTTATACGTTGATCCTGAATCCTCATAGCCGTACTTCACACCAAACACCCTCTTACCGGTGGTTTTGTCCCTTGTCTTGTACAACACCTCTTGATTATTGAAATTCTTCACGATCGTATCCCAAAACATTCTCTCCCTCAACGTCTCCTCACTCAATCGAAGACTAGCATCCCTCAATTTATCACTACTCGACTCCAACGATGAAATTTTCCACCCTTGTCCCAGTAGTTTCTCCTGTTTATACTTGGCCTCTCTGTCCCTTGGGGTCTTTGTATCCAGGACATGATCGGAATTCAACGATCCAGGAGGAACAAACTTTTTCAAATGTGCCGACATCGATATCGTGCCTGCTGCAGGTCTCAATGAACTTATCAGTAATGACACAAAGTCCAAAGATAGTGAAGACTCGTTCAATGCAGTGGCGATATGTTTCAACATGGTTTGTTTATTCTTGTGGAACTCTTCATTGATATTGACTTCATGTGGAGTGATCGGTTCTGACTCAGACGCCGGGCTGGGTGATAGTGTTGGTTCGCCATTGTTATGCGATTGTAAGTCGTCTTCAGTGATGTTCTTGAACGGTCCCCTCTCGTGGATCATACGAGGTATGAGTTGTTGAAGTGTGAGTTTGTCCTCATCGAGGAGATATGGGTCAACGTGTTCATCGACGAGTTTTGAGTCCAGAGTAAGAAATACACTGCTGAGGTCAGACATGATTGTTATATGTTGCCAGCCGTGTGTGTCTCAACTGTCTGGTGTGTTGTTTGCAGTCCTTAGATGATCTGAATGTTCAATCTTGTGGAAGTTGGGCACCAAGTCCAAGTTTGGCCCGAGAAACCCCGAGATTTCACGCGCTCGTAACCACTCGGTATACATTTCTACTCTTTTGGGTATCATGTGTTCTACTAATGCTCCAGTATGTTTAGTCTAAGTATCATCAAGATGTGCATTCAAAACATCTCTGCAATGCAGCAGAACAAAGTAGCAACACACCAAAGCGAAATCATCACCGTTCCAATCTTCTTATCCATCATCCATCCATTCAGAGGCACTACAATCAGTAAACCGATCAAATTGATCAACAATGCCACCCCACTAATCACAATCGTGGCACTGATATCAACTTCAACACCGCCTTGGCTCACATACACCGTCCCTGATCCAATACCCAATAGGATATTCAACAACGGACCACCGAAACAGGCACTCAGTGCCATCATTGGGAATCCCATCTTTGCAATGGTGAAGTTTGAGATGAAATCGCCCAATGAGTTACCAATGGCAAAGACCGTGACACCGAGGATCGCATCACTCAGGTCGAACAGGATGCTGAAGAATTTGATGATTGAAATCAGTTCTGTGGCGATTGTAGAGATCCATGAGATGGAGATGACGAATCCGAGTAATGATAGAGATTTGATAAAGTATTGATATTGTTTCCCACTGGATCTATATTGATCCCGACTCAGGATCGATATTCCAATTAGGGCCGTACTGATGATCACAGCGGTGAGAATTCTCCAGATCGTCAGCCCACTATACGTTATCGAGATCATTATGATTGGTGATATCGAACATTGTATCAACAATAGCAGGAACTCATCACTCATGGAGCTAGCATAATCGATAATCTTCTTGTCATCGCTTGTGATCACTGGTATGGTTATTCTGAGAATGGTAACCATTGGTAATGTAATGATACTGATAATCTGATCAGTGAGTGATTTCTTCAAGAATCCATTCAAAGTTGGAAACATCAATTTCTTAGATTTTGATAAATGTGATCTCTGGAAAATTTTCTTAATTAGTTTTCTCTGTTGTTTGTTATACGTCTCTCTCGATACACCGCTGGTATTGTCATTTCCCCCATCTCTTTGAGCTATGGCTTCATTGTTCTCCTCTTCATCATCCACTTCTTCATCGATATCATCACGATATCTTCCCGGTGCAGACAGTGTTCGTTGTTCATAAGCACCAGCGTCTAATTCCAATATATCATCTCTAAACTGTGGTGCTGAGCTCAACCTTATTCTTGGTTCCGCATTAACTTCTTCAAATGGGTTATCGTGAGCCATTGTGTGTAAGGAGATAGCATCCACATTCCCCTTCTGACCTTGGGTTTCGCTTTGAAATTCCAATGCACCCAAGATACCTGGTCGTATTCTTTGGATCATCGACACATCTCTCCATGCCTCAAACTCCTCATTGGATTGTCTATTCAACTCCTGTCCTAATGTTTCAATACCACCTGTAAGGTGAAATCCTAGCTGTTGTTCCAAGTCTCTATCATCAACTTCACGGTTTTCTTCGATTTGGAATCTCTGTATATCGAACGAATCATTTTCTTCAACGTACAAGTTTCTAATCTTTTTATCGTTCAGTTTGGCTTTCCGTCTTTTGGTGACGATATAGTCCCACGTCACGACTAATATCACATATCCAACGTAAAGCCCAAGCATAATGAACCCTTCAACCGTGGTGATGATCCCATCTGCCAAAACACTAAACATGACGAGAACACTGAGTAGTAAGAAGCTCACATCTCTCATGAATGGTTTCTTCACAACTTGAAATGGATGAACAATTGACATCGTACCAACAACACACCCCGTGATGAACAATGCAGCACCAATCAATTCTCCAATGGCTAGATTTGCACTCCCCAATTTCATACTCTCTAACGTTGAAAACACATCTGGAGACCCATTCCCCAAAGCTAACAGTGTGACACCGGCAAGACTCTCACTCATCTTGAGTATCTTTGCCAAAGTGTCCAAGTTGGGGCACAGGAAGTCTGAAGCCGTTATACCAAGCGTTGTGAATAGAGTTATCAACACCACCAGGAATCCAAACAGTGTCAATCCTCTCATAGGAATGCTCCCATGGCAATAATAGCCCTCCACATAATTGATGAGTCCTATCTCATACTCCTCACAGTGATCCATCGCGAACTGGCACTGGTGCCGTCTCGCTTCGTGTCGTATATCATGACAAGTCTTATTGTATGACCCATGTGTCTCATTGAACGGCACGGCTGGCGAAAGCGGTGCGGTGAATGTAGTGTTCTGCGCTACACAAAGCCCGACTGTGAGAGCCAGTGATACCAAATACGGGCTTCTCATCTCATGTGGTGCCCTGTTGATGAGTGGGTGGATGGGTAGTGGGTGCTAAGTCAGTTGCAACAAGAGAAGGATAAAGTCAAAAGAGCGGCCACGGAAAAAAAAGAAGTGGCGGGCCGAGAAGTCCGATAGCGCCGAGAAGCAACGGCCCAGAATGGGCTGGGGAACTCTCGACTGTCGCCTATCTCTGATCCTCTCAGGGATTTGTCTCCATATCTATAGATCTCACCTCTCAGATCCATACCTTTCACTCATTAACAACGATGTCCAACCCCACAGAGATCACACAAAAGAAAGTGTGGACCACACTCATCACCAACGTTGCTTATCTCCCAGGGTTGCTCGCCCTCGACTACTCTTTGAAACGTGTTGGTTCCAAATACCCCTTAGTGGCTCTGTACACGTCCACTTTCCCGCCAGAGGGACACAAGGCATTAGATGACCGTGGTATCCCAAAGTTGAAGATCAAGTACCTTCTCCCAACGAAGGAGAAAGATTATTCCAACGATCCGAGGTTTTATGACTGTTGGAGTAAACTACAGCCTTTTGGACTCACCCAGTTCGAAAGAGTGGTGCAATTGGATTCGGACATGGTTGTGATTCAAAACATGGATGAACTGTTCGAACTGGACCTCGGTGAGAATGCATTTGCAGCGGGCTGGGCGTGTGTTTGTAATCCAAAGGGGTTTGCCCATTATCCCAAGGATTGGATCGCTGAGAATTGCGCCTTCACCAATTGGCACGCTAAGCTCACAGAGTCGGCTCATACTGAGGAGTATCTGGGTCCAAGTGTCGACGATAAGAATGGGTTGATGATCTGTAATGGTGGGTTACAATTGGTTGAGCCGTCAAAGGAGAAGTATGATAAGATCTTGGAACAGTTGAACAGTAATGATTTAGACTATGAGTTTGCCGATCAATCGTTGTTATCGGATGTGTTCAGGGGACAATGGATCGGGTTATCACATGCTTATAATTATCTTAAAACTATGAGATTGATCCATAAGGAGTTGGAGTTTGAAAAAGTGAAGAATATTCATTATATCTTGACTCCAAAACCATGGAACGTTGATAGATCGTTTGAGGATGATACTGATACTTTTAAATTCTGGTGGGATATTAATGATGAGAGACTTGAATCTGAGAATAGAAGGGGCATCAATGACGGGTTTTAATTGATTGTTTGTGAGCCCACGGGTGAGACTGAGACTGATGTCCGTTTCTTTATTGTTCATTTATTTATTTTTAGTATCTCACTTTGGTCTACTTTACAGAATGTCGTTTAAGCTTTATAAATTGTAGAAATGAAAAACTGGTCCAAGCCTCAAAGATCTAAGCCTTGGTGTAAGCTTGGGATGGGTATGGGAAAGAAGGACCAATCTCTTGGATACTCAACTTAGCCAACCATTGACCCTTATCAACGGCATCCTCCAAGGAGTCACCTGCGACAAGACCAGCGAGCAAACCTCCGGCAAAAGCATCACCGGCACCGTTGGTGTCCTTGATCTTCTCAGCCTCCAAGGCATGAACTGGGTACTCGTTGATGGTGAAGGAATCAGCAGCAGAGTCGTAAGTGACGGTGATGGTTGGTTCCAAACCGTGGGTGATCACAACGGTTCTGTTCTTCTTGGAGTTGGCCTTTGGCTCCTTGGCGATGTACTTGGCAATCTCGGTCAAGTTCTCAGTCTCCAAACCGTGGGACTTGGCGTAGGCAGCAGCTTCGGTCTCGTTACCAATGACGTAGTTGGCGTAGGTGATGGATTGGTCTAATGGGTCCTTGAAGAACTCTGGGATAAATGGAGCAGACAAGTTCAAAGAGAAGTCCTTGTTAGTCTCAGCGGCATGCTTACCCAAAGTGTAGATGGCCTCTGGGGAGACGGTCAAGTGGAAACCACCAATGTAGAAGAATTTGGCACCTTCGACGTAGGACCAGTTCTCTGGCTTGAGCAAATGGTCTGGGGTGAAGTGGTTGGCGGCACCCAAGTCGGTTGCCAAGGATCTGTTGTGACCAGTGATCAAAGCAGCACACTTACCGGTCTCGATCTCGGTTTGGAATTGGTAAAGGGACTTGACACCAGCCTTAGCGTTGGCCTCCAGCAAAAGCTCAGAATATTGATCCTTACCAACGGAACCGAAGTAGACAACAGAGTCCTTTGGAAGCAAGTATTGGGCACCACGGGCAGCATTCTGGGCAGCACCACCGGCAACGATGTGCTTGTTTGGGTTTTCGACAACTTCGGAGAAGATTGGTCTGTGCTTGTCCTCGATCAAGATGGCATCGTTGGCCTTGAGATCGTACTTGGCCAGGTAGGCCTCGTCGGTGTCGACTTGCAAGTCAAGCAATGGGTTTCCAAGGGCAACAAGTGGGAAGGACATTGTGGGGTGTATATGTGGGTGTCTGGTATGAGGGTCAGAGAAAAGAGGGAAAGGGAGAGAAGCATTTGTTCAACATTATGGGTAGCACATGCCAAAAAAAATGAAAAGTGTGGCGCATACCGGGCACGTGATGGACTGTGGTGATTGTTCACGTGACCTATACGAGCTATCTGATTACGTAAATTTCGATCGGAGCTTCGGACCTCGGCAGCGGCTCTTTAGCTCTTTCCACCCCTTTGCCATATCTACAAAGAATTGGAAGTCTGTCCACGGCGGTTAAGATATCCCTGTTCCCTTCCACCCATAGGCTGCCCTTCACACAATGTTTGTCTCCCTCGAGGACCCATTTCTCGCCCTCAGACCCTTTGTGGATGAGCCGCGCAACTACTACGAGGCACACTATCACGAGATCATCGGCTCCATCCTCTTCTATCAACTCCTCTACTTGGCCTCCCCACTCATCTCCAAAGCCATCTTCCACAAACATTACGATGCATTGTCCGTCAAGTCCAAGCTCAACTTTGACATCCACGTCGTGTCCATGATCCAATGTCTCATCTCCATCGCGGCCATTGTCCCCTTGATCGGCGATGAACACCTCAATTCCGCTCCCGTCATGAACTACACCCCTTATGCTGCGTTTGTCAGTTCCATCACCATTGGATACTTCGTATGGGATTTATGGGTGTGTACCCGTCATTTCAAGATGTTTGGTGTTGGATTCCTCTTACACGCCGTTGCCGCCTTGTTCGTGTTCAGCACAACCTTGAGACCATTCAGTCTTGGTTGGCTCGCGTCATTTTTGAGTTTTGAACTCTCAACTCCATTCGTCAATGTCAATTGGTTCATCAACAAATTACCATCCGGTTCAGTTCCATCATGGGTCGTTGTGATTAATGGATTGATGTTGATGATCACATTCTTCGTTGTGAGAATTCTTTGGGGGTTCAGCGCCATCTTTATGGTTTCTCAAGAATATTGGGCTTTGAGGGATCAATTACCAACTTGGTTACCAATCTCAATCGTGGCTATCAATATGCTGTTGAATTTCTTGAACGTTTATTGGTTCCAAAAAATGGTTCAAATTGCCGTTAAGAAAGCCGGTGGTAAATCAAACAAGGCTGAATGAATTTTCTTGTACATAACTTCTTCTCTCTTTTTTAATGACATGATATTCAATCTTTTCCAAAAAACGAAAAAAAAAACTGTTGAATCACAATCTAATTATATCACACTAGCAGCGTCTTTTAACACCTCAACCATATCAAACGAAGCCTTAACCTTCTTATTGCACCCTGGCCAAACATCACCATGTCTTGGTTCCACCGCCGCGATCTTTTTCAACAATCCCTCAATCTTCCCAGCATCACTCTGTAATTGCAATGTTTTGTACAACCAAACCCACGAATCACCGAAATCCTCATCAGTCTCCACCGCTCTCTCGAACCAACGACGTGCCTTGTCCAATTTACTCTCCCTATAGAAATTCGACCCAATGACAAGCAATATCCTTGGATGGTTCTCTGTTTGTTTCAAAGCATCCTGATGCGCTGTCTTTCTCTGTGATTTCTTCGTCGCATGCATGAGTTTAAACTTCCACAACTTCGAAGACGTTGGAAATTCTTTCAAAGCCTTGTTCAAAATCGTCTCAACTTGCGATTGATCACCATGAAGCCTCTCGAGTTCCATCTTCTCAAGCCATATCAAGTCACTGGACTGTTTAGCTAGTCCCACATCCAACGTTGAACGCGCCCTGGTGATGTTGTTCAATAGGATATCGACACGACTTAGATGGATCCAGAGTTCAGCCTGAGTGGGGATCTGTCTCGTTCCAATGGCCAATGCCTGTCTCGCTTGCATTGGTTCATTCTGTTTGATGAGGATTTGTGCTTTTTGTAAATGTAGTTTCCAATTCGTAAACTCATTCAATGCCTCGTTCAAAACGTCCAATGCTTTGTCATTCTGATCAATCCTGCGAAGGAAATGAACGTATTTATACCATATCCTCTCACTCGAAGTTGCAACTTTGGCACGTTCAAAGATCTTATGAACCTCATCGTAATTTTCCGAGACAATCTCCAACTTCATCAAAGCCGACCAGATCTCAACGTTCCCAGAGATGACTTTCAACGCCCTATGTAAAATTTCCTTCGCTTTGGAAATATCACCTTGTTTCCAAACCTCTTTGGAGAACATTAACCAAAATGTTGAATTCTTTGGCATCAATTCCACAATGTTTTCGAAAATCTTGTATAGTTCCTCCAACTCGAAGTGTTTCTTATAAACATCGATAAGTCTCCTCCAAACACTAGCCTTCTTGGGGAAATGGATCACAATCATGTTCAAGATCGTCTTCATGATGTATACATGTCCCGAATACTTCTCCACATCCGAGTTCCATAACGTGAAATCCTTCTCCTCTGATCCCAACAGTTCACTGACGATCAATGTAGCGAGATACGTGAGATTATCATCCTCCAACAGGATGGCCTGTTCATACCATTGTTCACGGGTTAATGAACACTCTTTGAATGCCTTTTTGATCAACATGTCAACTCTATCATGTGCGCCTTCGTTGAATTCCAGTCGACAGGCACGGATCCAGACGTTCACGTTGTCATTACCCAACACTTTGCGTGCCTTGTTAAGAGTTGATTTGGCATCTTTGTAAGGTTGGACCGAGGTGAGTGACATCCATAACGTTTCCGATGACGGGATCAATTCGATGGATTTCTCCAAGAGTCGCACTTTATTCTCATTGAGTTCCTCTAATGCAACGAGTCTCATCCAAAGTTCTTCATTCTGTGGGAGCGCTTCAAGGGCTTTTCTCAACACTCTTCTCTTGTTGAATTCCTCCTGTTCCAAATCAGTGGCTTTGATCCATAATTTTGTCGATTTGGAATTGTATTGAATGGCATTGGCGATCAATATCTTGCAATACTTTAAATCCCCTTCGTTGAGTCTGATATTCTCAAGCCATATCTCTTCATCCCTTGGACAATTCGTACACCCTTGTTGTATGAGTTTCTTCGCCTGTTCGTAATTTCTCTGTGTCTCCTCAAGTCTTGCTCTTGATATCCATGCACCTGCATTGGATGCATCTGATTTCGTGTATGATGCCCATAATGCCTTGAGACGTTTGTATTCCTCTTCATCCATACCACGATCAGGCACCAGTGCTTGGAGATATTCTTCTTCATTCAGCTCATTATTATTCTCCATCCCGAAAGTCGCGTCAATCTTAGAACCAAGAAGTCTTTCACGCTCAGATGTTAGCTTACCGACATCAACTGCTCCAGCCTGGCCTTGTATTAATGTGTCAGGAGCAGCGAATTGTAAACGATCCCTATCACTCTCCTGTCTCAGTCTCTTGTTTCTCCGTGTCAAGTCACCAACTTCCGGAAGATTTTCCCATTGATCAGCACTTATACTCACCAGGTCCTTCTTCAAATCAACAAACTGTTGTGATATCTGTGTGAGTGTGCTAACGTTTTGTTCTTCATCATCATCTGTAAGCCGTACTCGTTTCTTATGTCTTAGTTTCAATCTCTCCTCCACGGCATTGTAGATATCATCAGCCTCTTCGTCATCCTTGTCTCTCTTGCTGAGTATGATGTCTCCATTCTCATCCACATCAGCGTATCTATCATCGTCGTCTGATCCTTCATCCGTTTGGAAATTTGATGGTCTCATTCGGCCGGTACCGACATCGGCACTGGTGGTGAATCCTGTGGCACCACGACCGATTCCGGGTATATACCCTGGTGGGGGTTCTTGATCGAGGAAAGAAGGCCTGCTCATGGTGATAGTTGATGAGTCTGCCCTAAAAATGTGTAGTTATTTGGTGGTTTTCCCTACAAAAGGGCCGTGATGTATGTAGGTGATGAATCGCTTGAATCTTTTTTGGCGCGCCCGAAGTGCACCGAGGCCTTTAACAAGGATGAAACTTACGACGTTCATAAAATGAATATTGAAATGTATTAACCCGTTTATTCTCTATAATCAAGTTCCCTCCTTCGTATTATTAGGAACTTATTCCTCCTCATCATCCGTATCCACTGGCTTTGGAGTACCCTTTGGAGTACTCAACCATTCGATGTATCTCAATCTTCTTCTCTCATCTCTGAGCTTCTTCTCGTTTCTGGTCATTTTTTTCTTTCTGATACGCACCTTGATGTTAGCAGGGGAATCATCGTCATCCTTTCTCTTGACAACTGGAGCTGGAGCTGGAGAACCCTCCTTGGAACCACCATCCTCGAACGAAGTTTGATCAACAACAGCCATACCCTTGGACACCATGGTACCGTTCTCAACAATCCATTGTTCAGGACACAAAGCACTGACGAACTCGTTGTTATGCGAAATCATCACAACACCTCCACTCCAGTCACGAATGGCGATAGCCAAACCTCCAAGAGAGTCACGATCCAAATAATTGGTAGGCTCGTCCAAAACAAGCAAATGTGGGTTGTTCCACATGGCACCAGCAATAACAACCTTAACCAATTGACCACCGGAAAGGGAACCCATTGGGGTGTGATCGGCAATGTCACCATCCAAACCAACATCCTCGAAATGCTTACGAATAACCTTTGGTGTCAATTCTCTGTAACCCAAACCTTCTCTTGAAGACTCGTGGTCATCGAATTTTTGAATGAGCTTGTCAAATCCATGTCCGAGAAGAACCTCTCTTGAAACCCAAGAGTTATACTTTGGCAACCAGAATTTCCATTTCACCTCGTATTGGAAGGATTTTTTGAATTTCTGTCTACCGACAATAGCTTCAATTTGTCTCTCTCCTCTACCATCATCAATGTCAATCATCTTATCCAATTGAGCTTGTTCCTCTGCGGTGACCTTTCTGGACTCCTTCAAGAGAACTTCACGATCGTCACCAAATCTGTATCTCCATTGCAAATATTGGTTGGCAGTCTTCTCCTTGTGCATCTCAACGTGTTGCAAAGCGTGTTGAGCAATGTAACCAATACGCAAGTTTGGATGCTTCTCAACCTTACCCTCATTTGGAACAAGTTCACCAGTCAACAATTTGATCAAAGTAGATTTACCAGCACCATTTGGACCCAAAACGGCAACTCTTGAACTCAAGGACAAAGAAGCGGAAACGTTGGACAATGATGGCTTGGCAGCACCTGGGTAAGAGAATGTAACATTGGTCATTCTAGCAACGGCTCTTGTGGCGGATTTAACACCAGTCAAGATACCTGGAGGTGGGAAAGCCATCTTGACGTTGGAATCGGTCAAAGTATAGTAAGACTTACCTTCTGGCTTGACCTTGACGAACTCGGACAAGTTACCCTTGTAGTAAGCAAGCTTCTTGTTCTCGTAGTGGATGATATCGGTACAAACGGTATCCAAGAATCCAGAGTCGTGCGAAACGATCAATGAGGTAATCTCAGAGTGTTCAACCAAGTAATCTTCCAACCATTTAACATTAGCAACATCCAAATGATTGGTAGGTTCATCCAACAACAAGACATCAGCCTTCATCAACATAGCTCTACCCAACTCCAATTTCATCTTCCAACCACCGGAAAGAGAGCCAACGTGTTGGGCTCTTCTCTCCTTGTCGAATCCAACCTCTTCCAAGGCCTTGGCAATCTCCTCCTTGGTGGTACCAGCCAATTCTGGGTCGGATGCAATGAAGGCAACCAAGTCCATATCGGCCTCTGTACCTTGCATCTTATGCTCGACGAAACAGGTCTTAACCTCTGATGGGTCTGGGAAACCTTCCAATTGTCCCTTGGAGATGGCTCTCATCAAGGTGGACTTACCAGCACCGTTACGACCACACAGACCGTATCTGTGACCCTTCAAGAGTCTCAAGTTGGTCTTGTTCAACAACATACGGGAACCGTAAGCCAAGGAGAAGTCCGAGTTGACAATGACGATACCGTCTTCTGGGTTCTCATCAACGGCAGCTGGGATGAATAAAGCCTTCAAGTCATGGACAATCTTGGTGGCTTGGGCCTCAGCCTCTTCGTCAGAGGCATGGAACAATGGCAAAGCCATGGTCAAGTATTCTTTCAATCTGACCCAATCGTTAACGTTGGCATCGGCAACCAAGACACGAACCAAGTACTTGTACAAAACGTCATCGGCTCCGTAGAGTGACTTATCCAAGAAATCCTCACCTTGTTCCAAAGTCAACCTACCACTGAACTTACCGTCATCGACGGAATCATCCAAGAGGACCTGGAGAGCCTTGGTGGCCAATTCTCTAACCTCTGGCAAAGCGGCATTGTCAACAACTTTCTTGACACCTGGCATCAACAATGGGATGAAGGATTCAATCTCAACGGCATTGTTGACCAATCTGGTCAAGTTCTCAACAACGATGACAGATTGACGTAACTGTTCTTGGGAAGAACCGGAAAAGTTCAAAGATTTCACCAAGATTGGAACCAAAAGGGAAAGAGCAGGTTCAGTAACCTCAGCGACAAAAGTAACTGAAGATAAAGATTTGATACAGTCTGGAACCTTTGACGGGTCGGCAAGAGTTTCACAAATCATCTCATAACGTTGTTGCAAATCCAAGTTATCCAAAACCTTGACGAAAGTGGTCAAGGTCTTCATACCAGCCTTGGCCAACTCTGGCTTGAAATCAACAGCGATATCGGTCAAGACTGGAACGGCCTCCTTGAACTTCAACTCAACCAAATCGTTTGGAGAATCCGTGATAATGTTGTCGACAATCTTCAAAGCTGCAATCTTGGATTGCCATCTAGCAGATGATTTGAAATATTTGAGGATATGTACGAGCACAACAGAAGTCAAGGCCTCAACTGGGTATGAACCGTAGATGGCATCAACGGCGGCTTGGGCAGCTCTCTTCACGTTGTTATCCTTCTCGGCGAAAGCATCAAGGGCAACAGAGAGGAATGGGAGGAAGTATGCCTCCTTTGGTGGTTGTCCTGCGAATTTTCTAGCAATGGATGAGATCAATACAAGGGCACCTTCTCTGATGTATACTGGGTTCTTTTGCTTAGTCAACTTGACAGTGACATCTTCCAAGTCCCATTCTTTGATGCTGGCAACACCAGCCTCGCCAATCTTCTCAACGATGGCGTTGACCTGGACCTTGACGTCCGCCAAGTTCTTTGCGTCTTTGATGTTGTTCAAGTTGTCAGAGATTGGGGAGATGGCCATCTTGCTGATGGATTGGTTCAAGGATGTAAGGGAGGTTGTTGATTGGAAAGGGGTGGAGATGGCAGAGCTGAGTGGGGTGGACTCTGCAGAGTTGACACCGCTGGTGATGTTGCTCTGTGATGGCCTGTTGGAAGAGGCAGTGTTTGATTGATTGAGGTAATCCTCGAGACTCATGCTCTTGTTCTGACCCGGTTGATAATGGCTCTCACCTCTACCGTTTCTGTTCGAGTTGGAACGGGACCCGAGTGGGGAGGCACCACCTGGGACGAATGATCCCGCAGTTTGGGGATTGAATTTAGGTGGCATCTTTGGGTAAGGGTTAAAGGTAGCCTTTGCGGTGTGTTATTGGAAGATGGGTTTAAGGAGTATCAGATGGTTATCAAGGGGAGGTGAAAATTCTCGCGATGCGCACAATCGGATTGTTTTTTTTTATTTTTTTTTATTTTGCCCACGGCCACGTTCCTTTTTGAAGCGCTGCTGACAGGGATATTACGTAAAGGTTTTCCCAGTTCTCGCCGCCCAGCGCCACCCAATCCAATCCAACAACAAGACTACAACGACAACTACATCAGCTACAATCACGGCGCTACAACCACACATCCCCAATTGAACCACTTGCACACATGTCGAAGGAAGAGAACGTCACACCGGAAAAGGTGGACAAAGTTGAGAAGGTGCTCACCCAGGAGGAGATCGACCAGGCCACCATTGACAAGATCGAATCCGCACTACACTTGGTGTCCAAGACTGTCAAGACTTTCGACCAGCGTTATATCTTCAAGACCTTGAGAGACTTGGTCAGCGTGAGAAAATCTTTGAACGTGAAGGTGATCTCCTACTTAATCAACACCTACTTGAGCGGATTATTCCACGGTTACTTGTTTGATTACATTGGTGGGATCGAGGATGAAGCCGAGAAGGAACACAAGGGTGACGTGCTTCCAGAAGTAAACTTTGCCATCCATTGGTTGGTACAACTCTACCTTTTGGACCATCAAGAACTCGCCAAGTTGGATGAGTTGAACACAAAACACATCATCAAGCTGATAAAATCTCAAAACAGACGTTCATTGGATTTGATCACTGCCAAGATTTGGTTCTACATTGCCAGAACTAAAGAACTTTTGAACCAATTGATCTCCATCAGACCGGAGTTATTATTGGCATTGAGAACCGCCACGTTGAAACATGATAATGAAACTTCGGGAACTTTGATCACATTGGTTCTGAGAAACTATATCCTTTTACACGATTATTCACAAGCTTCAAATTTCATTGAAAAAATTGAATTCCCAAAAGATGTCTCCACTTCGATCGAATCAAGATATTTCTTCTACTTGGCAAAGATCAATTCCATTCAATTGAACTATTCCGATGCCCATGAATTCGTCATCACCGCCATTAGAAAAGCACCACAAACTCAAAACGCCACGGGTTTCTTACAAGTCAACTACAAACTCAGTGTCCTCATTGAGTTATTAACCGGTGACATTCCAGAACTTTCCTTCTTCAAACAAGCGGGTTTCGAGAAATGTCTCATCCCATACCGTGAGATCACCAAGGCTGTCAAACTCGGTGATTTACAAGTGTTCAACGAGACATTGACCAAATATCGTGACCAGTTCATCAAGGATGACAACTTGACCCTCGTGACCCGTCTTCGCTCCAACGTGATCAAGACCGGTATCAGAATCATCTCGCTCTCATACACAAAGATCTCCTTGAAGGATATCTGTATAAAACTCCACCTCGACAACGAGTCCTCCGCTGAATACATCGTCTCCAAGGCCATCAGGGATGGAGTGATCGACGCAAAGATCAACCATCAGAAGGGGTATGTCGAGAGTAACGAGATGAGCAATGGTTACTCCACTTCCGAACCACAGGCCCAGTTGAACCAACGTATCAATTTCGTCAATCAGCTGCATAATGATAGTGTCAAGGCGATGAGATATCCACCAAGTGTCAACAGAATCAAGGGCACTACCGCCGATGAGGATGAAATCACCGAGTATTTGTTGGATGCATTGGAGGATGAGTTTGATAACGATTTTTTCTAGAGTGGTGACTATAATTACCCACATTTTACATCTTGAATTTTTCAGATCTGTAGTATATCTCTATCCACTATTCGTTTTTTTTTTCTTTTTTATTGCAGTGCATATATGTATATGGATATCTAACGATCACCAGCGAGTCTTAAAAATCCAACATAGTTCAAAACCTTAGACCCGGCCCATACACTTGGACCAGTTAAAACAGTAACTCTAAAGATCGTTTCAAAGATTGTAGAGCCGAGGTAATAGTTGAAAAAGACAACTTCATAGCTGACAATCAAACCGATGAAAGCCAAATGGATGAGGTTAAACCCTGGGAAATTGGAGAAATTAATCACACCTTCCAATGACCAAGCGAGCAAGAGGAAGAAGAAACAAGCAATGGATAGCGATGCGAATGCAATGGCAACGATTGGATTCACCGTTGTTGGTGGTGTGTTGAAAACGTGATGGATCTCCTCCTTTGCCTCGAATCTCTCCGGCTTGATGTATTGTGACTGTTGGATCAATTCCTCCGTCAATTGGATGGACCCCACTTCGGTCAGTACAGGCGATGGATCCTCAGTGTCAGCAGCAACGATGGATAAGGTCAAGAGAGACTCACTTGTGAATAATTTCGGTAATTTTAAATATGTCAATGTCAATTTCGAACGGATGGAATCCTCACCAACTTTAACCACTGGTTTGAATGAAGCCTCGATACCATTGGCATTGGTCAGTTTCACATAGACTTGTTCCGGGATCTTCTTTGGAGTGAGGTCGAAGGAGACATCGAGCTTGGACGTGGCAGAATCAAACACTACGGGCTCAAGAACGGGTGAGCCCGGTGTGAATGGTTTGTCGCCCAGTGTTGTTCTGAGGACACCATTGGACAGTTCCAAGGCTGCAGTGGAGCCGATGAGGGTTGCTATTGAGAGCAGTCTGAGGTATCTCATTGTGATGTGTGTGTGGTGTGTGGTCTCTACGGTGTGTGTCTTTACTGTGTGCTGTAATCCATCCACGGTGGTCAATAAAGAAATCGCAGCGCTCAACATAGAGATGTCCGGGTGTATATTTCTGCCATTATCCATACCTTCATTGCTCAACGAATCAACCTCCGCAGAGCCAGATGATCATGAAGGAGGGGTTGAATGGCTCGAATTCAACATATGGACATTCCTTAGAAGATGGTCCCTGATCCATTTGTTACGTGACATGGAGATGTTTTTCCGGAATTTGTCTTCGATCTCAACTTAGTGGGATACTTCACTAGATGGTCGAAGTCATCATTGAAACTTTCGATACTTGGGACGAGGTTTTTAAAGGTATTTATACCTTTTTTCCCACCTATCGAATTATAATAAAAACTTTTGTGTTTTTTTTTCTTTGATTGATTGGGACTTAACAACAAGATATCATTGTATTAGGAGCACACCCGAGAAATTTGAAACATTATTGGAATTCTTAGATCATTATTTCTATTCCATTATGGTTTCTTTTATACGTAGTTTTTCAAATTTGATATGTAACCACAAGAGTGTAAATCATTGGAGTGTGATATGGATTTTGTTTATATTGGTGGAATTTTGCCACTCTTATTTCGATTTCAAAACATTTTGTAACTCCGCAGTAATTAGCCAAGGGTTCGGGATAATCTGTCCAGGAGCTCTTGATTAGTGTTTGTGAATTATTTAAAGGTAAATTTGATCAAATTGGTCTGGATTTTCACTCACTAAGGATATGAACCATAAAAAACATCAACCCCATCGGCTGTTCCCACACACTTCCCGCTGATTGGACCCTGATGGATCTCCACTCTGGCCAAGAACGGAGAAGGTACGCGGACCCCCTGCGCCCGACAGAGCCTCCCCCAGACCTCGACATATATATACTTCCACCTCCCCTACATGAGTCTTCTTCTCCAGACTGCTTCTCCCAGACCACACACTCCTTCGGTAGCAATGGTCAAAGTCATCGTCATTGGAGGTACCGCAGGAACGGGCAAATCCACCATCGGAGACACAGTCACCACCCATTACAAGGCATCCTTCATCGAGGGAGATGACCTCCACCCACAGGCCAACATCGCCAAGATGTCCAACAATATCCCATTACAAGACGAGGATAGGTGGGATTGGCTCACGCAGGTCTCACAGAGGGGTGCAGAGAGTGCGAAGAACAGTGAGTCCGGAGTGGCTGTTGTTAGTTGTTCGGCGTTGAAGGCCGTTTATAGACGACATGTGGAGAAACAAAGTCCAGATGTCCAATTCGTCTATCTGTTCCTATATGCTTCCAAGGAGGAGTTGATCAGAAGAACCGAGGCTAGACCAGGTCATTTTATGAAGAGTTCGATGCTTGATTCTCAATTCGCAGATTTGGAATTACCAACAGAGGAAGAACCACATGCACTTGTTATCAATGTTGAAGGAAAATCCGTTGAGCAAATCACTGAGCTCGGTATTCAATTTGCTGATAAGTTTTAAAGATTACAAGACGATTCTATGTATATACAAAATTTGTGTTCTATTCTAATCTATGTTCTATAAAACAAGTCTTTTATCTTCGTCTAGCGCCTCTCTTCTGTGTATAGACAAAGTCGGTATAACTCAAAGCCTCCTCGATTTTATCCTCGATCAAATTCTTCGCATCCACAGCGGTCTCCCGATTGACAAACAACTCAGGGTATCTGTTATTCATCCATAACCAAACCATCAAATACTTGTGCAAATTCTCCAAATGTTCCAATTCCTTCGTATCTTTGATCAACTTGTTCAATAGTGTGAAATCTAGGAAATCAAAATCAAAAATCGAACGTGTGGTGTTTTTCTGCACATTACGGCCATACCCTGTCAAGACCTCAAAGAACTCTGGGAGCCTAGTACCAACCGGCGCTGTACCGATTCGTAACACATCGGTGATCAACATCCCCTTGATACTCTCCAACACCTCGACAATCTTCAATCTATCTTCAATATCAGAGACTTCAAACACCCGAGATTTCTCAACTTCCCTCTTGAACATCCGAATCACCTTGCTGAATGGTGTTCCCTTTGGGAATTCAGACATGTAATGTGACCAGATCTCATCACTTGGCCATAAGATCGCCTTCTTCAACATGATGGTGTCCTCCTGCATACAGACATGGACTCTTTTCAGTGTATCCTTTTTGAATGCGGATATATAACCAATGTTGTCATCGTTATCATTGGTGATCACTTTGGCTTTGGATTTGGTGGTTCCAGATGGTGCAACTTTGAAGCGTCCTGCTCTTCCTCCGATTTGTTTCACATGTGGAGATGGGATATCAATGTTTTTCAACCCATCAAATTTCTTATGGCTGTCAAAGACGACTCTCTTGATTCTCAAGTTCAATCCCATACCGATGGCATCAGAAGCAACAAGGATGTCATATTCCCCCTCGTTGAACTTCTTGGCTTGTTCGGTTCTAGTCTCGGCTGGTAAGGCACCATACACAACACCAACTTTATAATTCGTAGCTTCTTCGATATCTGCTTTGTATTTGAGGATTCTCTTCTTACTAAACACCACGACACAATCACCCTTCTTCAAATCCATGATTCCATTGCTTAATGGTTTATCTTCAACTTGTAGTTTCCCTAATCTTTCGTAGTATTTCACAATGACCTCATCACCTGTCATCTCTGCAATCTTTTTAATCAACGGCACAACTGAAGCCTCACCACATAGATGAACCTCCTTGGCACGGACACCCATCACTGCATTTGTCCAAGCCCAACCTCTCTGTATGTCACCAATCATTTGAATCTCATCAATCACCGCAACTTCAAGCTCGGTTTTCACATCCGCCATTTCAACTGTACTAGAACTCAAGGGCGCACTGTTACCAAATTCATCCAGGTCCTTGATAATATCCTCACCTGTAACGAGGTTGCATCTGAATCCCTCGGATTTGAATCGATGATAAACCTCACGCGCCAATAGTCTTAACGGACCGGCGTAGAGACCATTATTGGATTCTTTGAGTCTCTGAAGGGCGTTGTATGTCTTTCCAGAGTTTGTTGGACCGACGTGAAGGATGAGTTTTCTTTTGAGGCGACGGGCGGCTGGGAACCATTCGGCTGGGTTTGAAATACTCACGGTGAGATCTTGTGGTTCTGTTCTTTGTGAGATTAATGAATGGAGATAGTGTGAGTATGCCCTTTCGAATATGAGATCGATTTGAGATTCTTGGTCCGTAATGTTGGATTTCTTGAAGAAGTCTGACGTGAGTTTGTCTGATGATAATAATGATCGTAATATGAGTATGATGTTATTTGGTGTTGGTATGAGCAAATCGTGTAGCGATACCTTTGTTGAAGTTGAATGATTCAAAGAAGAAGCAGTTTTAATCAAGTCGGTTTGGAAACCTTTGAAAGCTGTGATCTTCTCCTTTGACCATTTGGGATCAACGTTGTCGATATATTCAAATCTACCACCTTGAGTCTTTCTTCTCAGCGTGTATAATGACGATTCCACAAGATCCAGCAGTTCCGCATTCTCATCTGATGAAATGTGTGAGTCTTTGGGTATTTGATCAAATGATAGATGTTGTGCTTGGTGATCTTCGACGGAACCACTGATCCAACCGTTGTCTCTAACATAGTGATCTGATTGTTGAAACCTCTTTTGTGTTCTCTTACGAGATGGAAAGCTAGGTGCAACCGTTGACCGAAATCGTACTCCCGTAGCTCTCCGTATTATGAGATGAGCAGTCTTGTTCATGGTTGTGGTGATGAGGGTGTATACATGGAAATCTTCGCAGTACAGAGCATAGTAGAAGAGCTAGCAGAGCTGAGATGAGCCCTGAAAAGTGAACCGGGGCCAGGGAAGTGGTGTGCGGATGTCATTTCGGGCTTTCCGGATTGGGCGATTGGGATGGGCAGCACAAGTGACAATAGAGCTGACAGGCAGGGGTGAAGCTCTTTACCACTACAACGAACAGGGCGTCTTACGCGGGAGTGGGATCTACAGGAGCATCACTGCAATGTTCATCGTCTCATACTTTACAGAGGGCGACCAGGAAAATAACTCCAGGCTTTGGAAGTGGATCAGTGGTGAAACCAGATTCGACAGTGTCATTTTGTGAGTAAACTCTATACCCGCCCATCGGCATGTCCCCCGTGACTTTCTCTTCACATAAAAACAAGGAGTTCCCGCTAACTTTTCTTCCTCCTTTCTAGATCAATCTTCTCGCTCAACGACCTCTTCAGCGGGACCATACAGAGCGCTTCATTTGTAAGTACTGACAATCATCTCAAATACCCCGTATCGTTCATCCTACTAACTTGCTTAACCCCCCTAGAAAGACGATATGGACTATATCACTACCACTATCAAGTTTGTCTTCTTCGCCTCCTTGGCGGCTATTGTTGCCACCTTCTCCCTTTTCATCATTGTGCCATTGGTGGTTGCATCTTTCTTCTTCTCTGGTCTTGTTATGGTGTTCAGCGGTTTGAGCTATGCTACTTTCAAGGCGGCTTCTACCCAATATAACCAAAGTGTTCTGTTCTTGAACAGATTGATCCGCAACTTGGCTGATAACCTCCCACCATCTGTTGGTTTCGCTGAGGTCACTACCAAAGGAAAGGTTCTTGTTAAGAGTCTTGGTATCAAGACCGCTGTGAAATCTTTGTCTGGGAAGATGAGCTCTGGTCAGAAAGCCCCTGTTGCTGTCCCTTCTGAACACGCCGCAGAGTTCGAAGTCAATGCGATGGGTCCAGGTGTTATTATTGATGAAGATTCACCAGCTCCAAAAGGTGTCAATGGTTCCGCTACTTTAGATGCCACAGATGCCATTTCAGATGTCCAGAAGGCTGATGATGTGATCTAATTATGATCTTTCACTGTCTCTCCTCCACGGTTGTTGTATTCCAACTTTGATACAACCCTACACGCATATTCCTTTTTTTGTTCTTTGTTTTCGTTTGTGTGTTGTCGCTTTTTCATTGAACCGTGGTTAAAGGGTCTCCATTGTCATGTCTTGCTTTACCTGATTGGATTGACTCAAAATTGCAACTTAATCGTATAGAATCCTTCGTTTTTGTAGATCGCGGTCTGACTTTCCCCTGATTTGGTATATGCGGCTTTAGCTTGTACAGCGGACAGCGCCATCGCTAGCGCACGTTATTTAAATTTTAGCGGGATCTCGGCAATCGGGCGAAAGCACTGAAAGAGTAATCTCACATCCCATCATATGTAGCTCGGGAGTGTACAAGAAACTCTCCAATGAAAAAGTATGAGGTGTTCGGGTTTCCAGAATCTCCTTAGAGCGCCGCCTGGTGCATTCTATAAGAAGCCTGTACTTAAAACCAGACCTTGAAGTGGCCTTTAACTTAAGACGCTGGCCGGAAATCGCTTCGAGGCATATATTCTATCGTTTCCAACAATATTCACCTAAACTACTACTATAAGTGCCATGTTCTCGATAGCCCCTGAACATTATTGGTGTCTGGATGCCGCGTTATCGCCTTGACACAAAACCGAAAAACCATTCCGTCCCCCTCAGGTCTCCTAGTTTTTATCAAAAAGACTAGTATGAAGGCTCATATGAGATATGGTTTGCTCTAAAGATGCTGACACCACTTATAATTATCCCCCACTGCTCTGACAAGCTTGATTAGCCGTGATCCACACTACTGCTAATATTTTGACTCGTTTGCTGACTTTCGAGTGTTGCTGCTATCGCTTTATTTGATCCAGGTTGTCCTGTTTGCTTCACATTTTTTTGCAAGAGAGCGTCTGTTTGAGAAGTTTTGTTCAGCTTTGAGTTTGATAAGGTCATCAGGTGTCTTCAAAAACCATACACATATCCAGATATACTTCAATCACAAAAGAAAGACACATATATTCACCGCTACATTTGTGCAATGAGAACACTTCCACCTCCAAGAAAGTCAAGAAAGAGAAGACTCAGAAGGCTACTGTTGTACCTATACAGACTCTTTACTCTCCAGTTCCTCTTCAAACGTCGAAGATCCATTGTGATTAAGAAGCGCCGCACGCCATTTCATTTCTCATCACGCAAATACAAAGTGGTTGGACCTACTCCGAAGAGACTTCATTGGTGGTGCCCTAAACCTGTTGTGAACTTTGCAGGTAATGCCAAACTTTTGAGTGAATTGTCACATGAGTTTGACAAGGCAGATTCGGATGTTGAATCGTTACAGATCAAGAAGAAACGATCACATCGATTGTTCAAACCTCAGAGGTTCAGACATTGGGTGAAGAGAATGAAGAGAAAGCGTGCCGTTAGAGCTGTGAGGATTTTGAGGGGCTCAAAACTGAGAGAACAAACTCTATTGATACAGTGAATAACTTATCTTTGGTATTATTGGTGGGTTTATTGATGAGATACTGTCAACTTTGAGAGGCTCTAAATCGACTGCACAAATTTGGATTTGCCACATTGAGAGATATGATATCTCACATATAATGGTGAACAATAATACACAAGGAAATATGGGAAAGTGGTTATCTAAATTCCACAAGTTGATATATTCTTTTTCAAAATTGGATTTGTAGGTGATGATTCGACACTGATGTTGTATTATAGCAATATTAATCCTTAATGCTTGGTAAACAATTCAAAGAAGTTTCAAAGATTCAGAATATTTTAGAGGCAGAGACTACCAAGGCTTGAACCCCCTAAATTCTGATTTGCTTGGTAGATTTTAAGGCCGTAACCGTCAAGGTTCCCTTCTTATTCTCGGGATCTCTGCCGGAGAATCCAGATCGTGAAAATTACTACTGTAGGGGATTTCTTCTCCTTCAGTGACAATGTCAACCTCATATACGATCGCTACTAAGTGGAATAGCATTAGCATGGATAGATCATCTGATACCATATCTCGTGTATCGATCTGTCTTGTTATCTTTCTCATTCTCCGCACCCTTTTCCCAGGTTCTTCCATACCATTTGTGGCGCTAATTCTGTTGATGGCCTCGAATCTTCACAAGAGTCATTTCCCTTGGTTAGTGAAAAAGCTGATCAACACAGAGATGTCATCACAGCGTCAATCACTCGTCGATGCTATATCCACCCTCCAACAATATGAGACCTCAACTTTGAATTGGAACGATAAGAAGAGAGGAAATCTCAAGCATACAGGCTGGACAGGCGCAACACAGGCGAAGAGCATCGGATACTTGGACCATATTCAGGATGTTGATAAAGCTATAAAGGTGAACGCCAAGCTAGCCAATGCAGTTGCCGCTGAGAGTATCGAGAAGTTCGATGTCACTGACTTGGAGTTGAAAGCTGGTCTTTATAAGGGAAACGGGAAGTCAATCGAGGCATTGACACATTTCGCCCGTGATTGGTCAAGTATCAGTGAAGAACTCGAGCCATTGTTGAAATATATCAAGGCTTCGGTTGGAAAGTACGTCAAGGACAAATCCCGCACGCTTGTGATTGTCCCTGGTTCCGGTTTGGGAAGAATTGCTCATGAGTTGGCATTGATGGATTTCTCAAATGTGGAGACGGTGGAGTTTTCTTCACTCATGTATCTCTGTAATGAGTTCGTCTATGGGGAATCAAAAGAGAAATTCAACATTTCACCATTCTTGCATTCTTACTCACACCATGTCACGGTGAATGATCAATTAAGATCGGTTACATTTGAGAGAAGAGTTAAACCTAAGAACCTACAGTTGAACTATGGTGATTTCAGAGAGTTTGAACCAAAGAATCTTGAGAACTATGATCAAGTCTTGGTCGTCTCTGCGTTCTTCCTCGATACTGCACAAAACTTGTTTGATTACTTCCAAGCTATTGAAACCGTCATTGGTGATAAGAAGGGTCTTTGGATCAACGTTGGACCATTGAAGTATGGAACTGCTCCATACATTGAGCTAACACTAGAGGAGCTCACTCAATTGAGAGCACTTAGAGGATGGAAGGATTTGGATGAACCAAAAGCTGGTGAAATTGCAGGATATTTAACGGATAAGAAAGGTCTATGGCAAGGTTACTACGGTCTAGGAAAATGGGTATCCCAATGGAACTGAAATACAAATGTATAGATGTTATGAAGTTTCAATTAATGTGCTATCTAATAGTTCGAAATCATTTTTGTCCAACACTCTTGTTGATCTGTATCTTCTTATCTTCACCACCACTGAAGATACCATCTTTACCCCACTTCACGGCAAAAACCTTACCCTTCTCTTCGGATTCTCTGGTGATTGTGTATAATGCCTTTTGTGCTCTGACATCCCACACCTTGACGGTACCGTCATGGGAAGCAGATGAGAACATGTATTCACTCTCTGGGGAAGCGTCCAAGGAGACAACGAAATTCGTGTGCCCGATGAGTTGTGATTGTGTGATTTTGGTAGCATCGGCACGTGGATCGTGTAATGTGATGTGACGGGCGGAAGAACCACACGCTATGAGGTTCAACTTGGTCAATTGGGTCATGGACAGCAATGCGAAACCGGTGGTTCTGGTGTCAACGGCACGGGAGGTGACCAAGTCCCAGGTCTTGATGGTGTGATCTTGTGAGACGGAGTATGCAACGGTGTTATCATTATGGGCGAATTGTACGTCTTCAACAGGTTGTGAATGACCCTCCATGTATGCTAATGGAGATCTTCTTCTCACCGTGGAGTCTTGGAGTGCTAATTTTCTTCTCTTCTTGGCAGCTGTGGATGTGACTTTGTTGTTTGAGTCTTCTAATGGATCGATGACAGTCATCTCTTTGTAATTCGTAGACCAGAATCCAATAGCGTTATCATAACCAGCACTAAGAATTCTGTTATCGTTAACGTCAAGTGAGCTGATAGCAGCCTTGTGACCTTCCAAGATGGCCAATGTCTTACCTTCTTCTGGCTCATCATCATCCTCTTTCTCAACAACTCTGTCATTAACAGCATGTGCTTTCCAAAGACGAAGTTGTCTGTCGTTACCACCTGTGACGATTCTTGTCTCACTTACCCACTTCACGGCCTTGATGGCACCACTGTGACCAGCGTATTGCTTTTGAACTTTACCAGACATATCCCAAGTTCTGACAATACCATCGTAAGAACCGGAAAGGATTCTGGAGTAACCCAAATCTAAAGATGAAACCCAATCTTCATCGTTGAATGAGGCCAAGTATGAAGGAGGAAGAACAGAACGTGTGTACTCCAATGTGAGGAAGGCTTCTGAGGACAAGGCATTAGCGGTCAAGTATTCTTCGATGGAGGTACGTAAAAGGGTACCGTTGATAAGGAAATCGAATGGGACTGGAGATTCAGTCTCCAAGAGGTGGTTCACAATCTCACTGAGACCATAACGCTTCAAAGAGATCGGCACGTAGAGTGGCTTGTCGTCGACGTGGAGGGAGTCATCCTCCTCTCTGGTGGTGAACTTGATTTTGATCTGTGCCTTTTCCCCCATGGTGAGTAGTGAGTGGATGTATAGCCTGATCGACACGAGAAAGCAGTGAAGCAGTGAGTGATGGCGTAGAAATCAATATGTCTGGGCCGATGAGCTTGAAAAATTTCAGCAGCGTCGGAATAAATTCCGAAAGAATCAGCTAAAACCCGTACACCGCCCAGGGCCTGCGGGCGCTAAACGAGCTTCTTCTTCATCACGAAGAACGCGTTCATGCTCAACGAGAGGGGTTTCTAGTGACAGCACACACCTCACCAGCGCGGTTACCCTCACTCTCTCGTGCCATACTGCAATGACTACGGCTAGTCCCTTTGTGGTCTCTTCACCAGGAAAAGTCATCATCTTCGGCGAGCACGCCGCCGTCTACAACAGACCTGCCATTGCAGCCGCTGTCTCACTAAGAACATATCTGCTCGTCACTGCCAATGAGGACCCGCAGCGAATCGTCCTTGAGTTCCCAGACATCGGACTCACACACTCATGGGCACTGTCCGAGCTCCCATGGGAGGCTGCTGAGAAATACCACCTGGACAGACCAAACCCAACTGATGAGCTCGTTCCAGAGATTATATCAGGGTTGGCCGGTGCTCTTTCCAAGATTGAAAAATCTGTCCATTACGCCGCTGCCTATTCATTTCTCTACCTACTCACATGTTTGATCAAAAAATCAGAACCAGGTTACAGATTCACAGTACGTTCAACCTTACCGATTGGTTGTGGATTGGGTTCATCAGCTTCAATATCCGTGTGTCTTGCGGGTGCGTTGGCTGTGATTGGTAAACACGTTGACCCACCAACTCTAACAGCATCTGATCAGAGTGAAGACAACGAACGCTCGCAGTTTATTGATTCTTGGGCTTTCATGGGAGAGAAGTGTATCCAAGGAAACCCATCAGGTGTGGATAACGCCGTTGCAACTCATGGAGGTGCTGTGATGTTTCAAAGAACCGAATCATCAGTACCAAGTGTTCGTACAACGATGAGAAACTTCCCACCATTGAAGTTACTTCTTACAAATACTAGAGTTCCAAGAAGTTCTGCCAAGATGGTTGGTGGTGTTGCCACTTTGAACAATGAGTTCCCAAAGACAATTTCATCAGTATTAGACGCTATGGACAGTTTGACAAGAGAAGGTTACAGCTTGATGATTCGTCCATTCATGGATGCCGATGCTAAGAAGAGACTTGGACAATTGATCGAGATAAATCATGGTCTTTTAGTCGCTGTTGGTGTAAGTCACCCATCTTTGGAGAGAGTTCGTATGTTGACTGATGAACTCAAGATTGGTAAAACAAAACTCACCGGTGCTGGAGGTGGTGGATGTGCCATTACTTTGGTCAATGAAGATGCGAAACCGGAGGTTATTCACGAATTAATCAAAAAATACCAATCGTTAGGATTTGAAACCTACGAGACACTATTGGGTGGTAAAGGTGTCGGATACCTGGATGTATCCAAAGATTTCCAATACACACCAGAAGAGTTCCTCAAACTGGAAAACCGTGATGATATAGAAAATGCTATGGGTTTCGAAACACTTGACTGGAGATTCTGGTGAGCTCATATTGTCATAATAGAAGAGAAAAAATAGAGCTAGACTTGAAAAAAAATACCAACCGCATTGATATTAGAAGACTAATTAATAGCATAATACTTTTAAAACTATCATCATTTGTAACTAAATTGTATAATTTCTATTTACATTGTCTAAATACCTCTGTTGAAGAAAACAGTCTTGATATCTTCACCGTTTTTGTTCTTCTTACCTTGCAAGTCAGCTTCGAGCTTATCCACACCGATGGCTTGGTATTGTGGGAAGACGGCCAAAGCGAATGGCAACGCGATGAAGGAAGTAGCTGCGATCAGACCAATGTTCACAGCGGTTTGGATACCGAGACCCTTACCCTTCAAGAGACCCTTTTGTAATCTAACAAGCAACAAAGGAGGGAGCACCATGATTGGGGTAGCGTTGATGACTCTTGAAGCGGCAGTTTCACCAACGGCATAGATGGCGGCGGTCTTGGAAGTTCCGACAACTTCTCCATCTTCATCAAAGACTGAGATACCCTTCTTGATCTCTTGTGATCTCATGGCAAACACATTCACTATACCGGCAGATACAACTGCTGCGAATGGGACGAGACGACCCAAGATCATCTTGGTGTTTGCTGAGATATTCGTGAGTCTTGGGACGATGGCATTAAGACCAAGGGCAACACCACATGATGAGGTGACAGCGATGGCGTAGTTTTGGATGAGTTGAGATGTGGAGAGTGGGTGTGACTTGTTAGCATTAGAGATATTCACAGCCACGTTCAAAGATTGGTTGGCCACTTGCCAGAACAAAGTACCAGCGGTTCCAAGACCCGGGGTAAGCATACCACCTGTGACGATCAGATTCGACAAGACACACGAGGACATTCTGAATGGGAGGATCACGGTCTCACCAGTGTCTGGATGCACGGTGGAATCGAGAATCTTCTTAGCATTCCAGAACTCAGGGGTCAAGTCTGTGAAAACACCATTACGGTAATCGGAAATGATCTTCTTGGACTCAATGACCTGTTGTGAAGTGGTGAGAAGCATAGTTGGATCACTGATATCCGCACAGTGACGGACACGGCCCATGTATGTGGATAAGTCATAACGGGACCCTGGCAATGGGAGTGGACCTTGAACTGAAGAGGCCATTATTGTATTATGTGGAATATGCGAAGTGAAGAAATGCAAAAGACCTATGTATAAACTTCCAACTGTGTGGATGTAAATTCCTCGTGGATTATGGAAATGGGGGTCTGTGGTCTTGAAACAGTGAACTTATATATGTTCGAGATGCGTACGGTGATGAGCTGTCGATTTGATGAGTCGAAATTTTCCCCGAATTTTTCACCGATAACGAAAAAAAAAAAAAATGGAGGCTTCACAAAACACGTCAAGTGCCATAATGTATTGATGTCGGGTAGACACGGCAATGACGGTGCTGGGGCTCGGATGTGATGTCTTAAAGAGCTCACGGATACTCGCGATGGTGTCACGGCATGGTGTTGGCAGTTCATTCCTCGATAGGCTCACCAAAAGGATCTTACACCCTGTTGAACTTGAAAGGTTGGCACGAGTAGATAAACCACAGGACATTGCACATGTCATTGGCGGGTCTTGGTGTTTGAAAGAGGCTATTTATAAATCTTTATCAGATGAGGAACAAGAGAGGTTCAAATTTACTGAATGGTATAAAACTCATGGGAAGAGAGGAAGACCTGGGATTGGTAATGATGATTATTTCAAAAGGAACCCTGAGGAACAATTCCTAACAACAGTTTCACATGATGGAGATATACTGATGACCACAGTGGTACGACAACTTCTCATTGATACAACTACGAATGAATAAATGAATAAATGAAATTTTAAAAAAACATGCAAAAACTGTATAATTGGAAAATAACTGAAAATATATATGAT
Organism: Williopsis galapagoensis; assembly: GCA_030565205.1. Taxonomy (NCBI): domain Eukaryota; kingdom Fungi; phylum Ascomycota; class Saccharomycetes; order Phaffomycetales; family Wickerhamomycetaceae; genus Williopsis; species Williopsis galapagoensis. The sequence continues at coordinate 81,224 of JAJMBA010000012.1, read as the reverse complement.
TAGTTGATAGTTTATTCCCATTCAACGGTGGCTGGTGGCTTGGAAGTGATATCGTAAGTAACACGAGCAACACCATCAACCTCGTTGACGATTCTAGAAGAAACCCTCTTCAAGAAAGAAGCATCGAAACAGAACCAATCGGCGGTCATGAAATCGGTGGTTTCAATGGCTCTCAAGGCAATGACTTGTTCGTAGGTTCTTTGATCACCCATCACACCGACAGACTTGACTGGCAAGAGACAGGCGAAAGCTTGGGAGATGTTTTCGTACAAACCAGCCTTCTTAATCTCCTCAATGTAGATATGGTCAGCGGCACGGGCAATGGCCACTTGGGATCTGGTGACTTCACCAAGGACTCTGATGGCGATACCTGGACCTGGGAAAGGATGTCTCCAGACCAAGTCGTGTGGGATTCCCAAAAGCTTACCCAACTCACGAACCTCATCCTTGAATAACTCTCTCAATGGCTCAATCAACTTCAACTTCATGTCCTCGAGCAAACCTCCAACATTGTGGTGGGTCTTGATGGTTTGGGATGGACCCTTGAAAGAGATGGACTCAATGACATCTGGGTAAAGGGTACCTTGTAAGAGGAACTCAATGTCCTTACCGTGGGTTGGTTTGATCTTGGCGGCTTCTCTCTCGAAAACGTGGATGAAAGTGTTACCGATGATCTTTCTCTTCTTCTCTGGGTCAGTGACTCCCGCAAGCTTATCCAAGAACTCATCAGAGGCATCGACAACGTTCAATTGGATACCCAAACCGGCAGTCAAAGTCTCCTTAACGTTCTTGGCCTCATCTTTTCTCAAGACACCGTTATCAACCAAAATGGCATGGAAACGGTCACCAATGGCCTCGGTCATCAACTTGGCGGCAACGGTGGAGTCAACACCACCGGAAACAGCACCGATAACCTCGGCGGTTGGACCAACCAATTGTCTGATACGGGCAATCTCAGTGTCGATAAAGTTCTCCATACTCCAGTTTTGCTTGGCCTTACAGATATCAACGGCAAAGTTTCTCAACATGAACTTACCCTTCTCGGAGTGGGTGACCTCAGGGTGGAATTGGATACCGTAGATTTGACGCTCTTCGTTGGCGATACCACAGTATGGGGAGTTGTCAGAAGTGGCAATGACTTTGAAACCTTCTGGAAGACCGAAAAGTTTGTCACCGTGGGACATCCAAACCTTGGATTGATCAACATCCTTGAACAAAGCGGACTCCTTGTCAACAACGTTCAAAGTGGCTGGACCGTACTCTCTCTTTTCACCTCTGGCAACCTCAGTACCATTGATCCAAGCGAGCTCTTGCATACCGTAACAGATACCGAGGATTGGAACACCCAACTTGAAAACATCCTGGTCAACGTGTGGGGCGTCCTTGGCGTAGACGGAGTATGGGGAACCGGAAAGGATGACACCCTTTGGCTTCCAATTCAACTCGGAGATCTTTTGTGTACATGGGAGCATCTCAGCGTAGATGTTGAACTCTCTGAGACGACGGGTCAAAAGATGGGAATATTGGGAACCGAAGTCGAGGACCAAGATGGTCTCGAAAACGTTGGAGACTGGTTCGACTGGAGACATTGTATGCGTGTGTGTGGATCTGGATAGACAACCCTCGGGGGAACTTCAGTAACCGTTGGAAGCAGACAAAGACTGGATTATGGTGACTCTTTATGCTCAAGCTTCTGGGGCTGGAAATTTTTCAATTTGCCCATCGCAAAAGCAATTTCCACCAGGGCTCTGCAACCATCCCGGCGGCTCGCGCCCAGCCAAGAACGCACGGGCCGCCGGGACAGAGTCAACCAGCGATCCATCCTCCACTAGACATGGGAACTACTGTGGTCTGGGGCAACTACGGGGGGCAATTGGGCAGATAAGTGTATTGATGGGGAAACACAGATGTGCTAGGCAACATGACCGTACTGTTCCTCGCCCTCCTCTTTGGGACGGACTCATAGCACGGAGATACTTCCTTACGACTCACTCTACCATCGAACAAGTGTCCCCCTGAAGACCCGCAACCACAATGGAGGACAGGCGGTGGGGGACCGGCGGCTATCGAACCGTGCTGATGGATTTCCACGAGGGAAGGCAGACACGGTGACGCTGTCGGGGACAATGGCATGGTTATCGTGCGAAGCAGTGTGCCAGTGGCTCATGGTTGGTGGATGCAGAGAAGATGAAAAAAAAAAGCATTCCCACCCTGCGGGGCCGCCGGCATGTGCCCAGAGGTGTCTGGATGTAATGTGAGTGGTGTGGTGTTCTGATGTCAATTTCAGTACTCAAAGATGACGTCTAAACATTCCAAGTAATTAATCATTCTAGTCGAATGCATTAAAGTTGAGGATTTTTAATAGAATCAACAGCTGTTGCCAAATAATTTTAGTTTTTACTCAGTATGAATATATTGTATTTTTATTCTCAAAACTAAAATAAAAATCTAATTTAAACTGAAAATATCCGCAATAAAAAATACAATTGCTAAATGTTAAATAATTCATGGGTCTTCAGTTCATAGAATTGATGATATTAAAATTCTAAATATTCATTGTTTAGTATATAAATATGTTTGAAATCCAGAAGAAAGGTCCATATAGATGATTTACACATTTCAGCAACCATGCTATAGAATGAACAAAAGTCGAATTATGTCACTCATCAATCATCACCAACAGTTTAACTAGAGGGCCACCAGCAGGAAAGATCTTTCAAAAACACTTTCCATAAGAGGTATCTACATATTATCTTTATTATCAACAGGGAAAAACTTTGGACTACCTTTCCAGACGCTCTAACCATCATATGGGATATTGTCTCAATGAACTAGGAGATAGTCTCTAATTAATGATCAAAGCAGCATTAATACTTTGAATGAGTTGTAAAGTTGCCAAGATCCAGATATAGATCATCTCAGATACACAATCAAACATATCACACACTTCACCTACACAAGCATAACCAACAACAAGAAGCAAACAAGACAAGGATACAAAACATACATCAAAGATAAGGATAATGTCATTAAACGAGGTTGACCACTTTTCTACAATCTAATCAAATTGATTAAAGTCTCTAATAAGTGACATAATATCAAGTTTTGAGGGCTTCAAAATTCCAACAGATCAACAGCATTGGTGATCATCCATAAAGATGGCAAGATGACACAAGAACACAACTGAAGACATCCAAAACCAGCATCAATAAACTATGCAAAACTATTGATAAGATTTTCAGTACTATCGAACAAACCTTCTATCACTAAGTTGAACTCGTAAGATAGTTGCACCAAAATTGTGACATGTTGATAACCAGTAAATATTAATCATGATTATTCTCAGCGTTCAAATTTGAATGCTCATCCTTTGGCCAATGATTTTCCGGTTGAAACTTGATTTTTTCCGGCGCGAGACGTTCCGACTTCAGGCGAATTGAGTTCTGCCACCGATCGTGTAACAGTAAATGCCAAGGTCCTGCTTTTCTCTCTTTTTTGTGCGCCGGAGGAGATTTGACAACATTTTGTGAGCGGCCGAAACTTTCCACTCACTCTTCCCGATCCGGCAAAAGCAAAACAAGTGATAAAGCTTTGTTTTGATTTTGATTTTGGCGCTGCGAGTTTTTTGTTTTGTGAATTTCAAGACCCATCTCCTCCACTCCACACACTGCAAACTTCTGGAGTAACCCACACACACCATCCGGGATCTTTACTGTCGCTGAGCTGAAACACCATAGTGTCTTGAGATTATCACCCTCTTTGTCATTTGCATTTCCATCCACGCATCCATATACACAAAGACCCTTGTCACGTGTACATCGGCTTTACCCACTTTGATCCACTATCATCGCATCCGTTGCATATACATATCCCATACACTTTTGAACCACTTTCATACCCATCATTTCAACCATGTCCAAGAGATCCAAGATCGATGCCATTGAGTTTCTCAGAGGACGTGTCTACCTCGGCGTCTACGACACACAACCACAAGACACCGACAAGCTGGTCTACTTCACCGTGGAGGATTCCCTACCTTACAATGCCTTCCACTTGGATTTCGGTCCTTTGCACGTTGGATACCTATACAGATTCGCTGTGGTGTTGCACAATATCTTGAATGAGGAGGAGAACCAAGGAAGGGCGATCGTGTTCTTTTCTTCATCTGATAATATGGCCCGTTCCAATGCCGCGTGTCTATTGGCTTCTTATATGATCCTTGTGCAATCTTGGTCACCTCATCAGGTTCTACAACCGTTAAGTCAGATTGATCCACCATTTATGCCATTTAGAGATGCTGGTTATTCCCATGCTGATTTTGAGATAACGATCCAGGATATCGTATATGGGTTATGGAGAGCTAGAGAGAGAAAGATGATTGATTTGACCGATTTCAATTTAGAAGAGTATGAGAGATACGAAAGGGTTGATCAAGGTGATTTCAACGTTATTTCCAAAGATTTTATCGCATTTGCATCTCCTCAACAATCTAAATCAGGTGGTATCAATCAACCATTCAAGAACGTCTTGGAATATTTCAAAAAGAGTGATGTTCAAATGGTTGTTCGTTTAAATTCACATCTCTACAAGAAGGAGGAATTTGAAGAGAGAGATATTCAACATTTGGATATGATTTTTGATGATGGTACTTGTCCTACCATGGATATTGTTAAAGATTTCATTGGTGTTGCAGAAGGTGTCATTAAGAACGGTGGAAAGATTGCTGTTCATTGTAAAGCAGGCTTGGGAAGAACAGGTTGTTTGATCGGTGCTCATTTGATCTATACGCATGGTTTCACAGCTAATGAATGTATTGCCTACATGAGAATGATCAGACCAGGTATGGTTGTCGGTCCACAGCAACATTGGTTATATTTACATCAGAATCAATTCAGAGAATGGAAATATACCATGGTTCTCGATAACTTACCTTCTGAGAGATTGAACGGATTTTCACCATTGATCAGTTATGATGACTTCAAGAAGCGCAAAGCTGCAGAGAAGAGAAAAACTTTGGAGAACAACCATACAGATTCACCAGCTACCCCAGTTAGAAGAAGAATAAGTGCGGGTACGAGCAATTTACACAAGAGTGTTCATAAAGCTGTTCCATTACAATCTCCAGGCCAACCAAGAAAATCACCAGAGAGAAACCATGTTATAAGTAACAACTCTGATGATGAAGAAGGTGAAGAGACATTCCATTCCGTCAATGAGAATAGTGATGTTAGGCAAACACCACCAGCAGTTTCATATACAAAGACAATCACAACTACGAAGACCACAACTATTTCATCACCACCAAGCTCCAAAGATGCATCAATCTTGAACGTTCTGCCAAAACAACGTAATCGTGTTGCCTCGGGTGCTCGTGTTAGATCCAAACTTGCCGCTAGTGCCAATGGTGGACCAAGTGTTATTGGACATGGTGGTGTTAGAAAATCATCCACTTCTACGAGATCAAGCAGTGGAATCTCCAAGGTCAAATGATACCCCCTTCAGTTATGTATACATACATGTATGACACGGTGAGAGATTAAGTTGTAGACTATTTAAGTGAGCCGCGCGGAAAGGACTCACGTTTGGCAGGGCGGGCCGAAACCAAAACATGTTCACCATTCCATGATTTACAACCATCTACATTCCATAACCTATCGAGCCATCCATAGCTAATACCCAATGAGTCGGAATATCTTCACACGACGTTCGTATGCTCCCGAGAGCTACCCTACAACCCCCACCAGTGGGACATACACGGAATCACTCAACACGGCAAGACACAGCACCGAGAGTGTTCTCCAGGAGACATCACCGGAATATCCTAACACATGTCCCTTTGGATGTTGTGAACGGGTAGGGCTGAGCGATCATATCTTCTCCAAGGGGTTTCTGGAGGGAACGTGTTCCGATATGACGCTGGTGGCGTTCAAGAAGGAGTACAGGTTGCACAAGTTGATTCTGAGCCAGAGTGGATATTTCAGCTCTCTGTTCAACGGACCATGGGGCGATCCGAGTGATAATGTCCATGAGTTGGTATTTGACCATGATCCATACATCACACAGGACGCGTTCGAACATGCGTTGGAGAACCTCTACGGTGGCGTGAGAAAATCGAAAGAGGGACAGTCGATATCGATGTTGAATATGATTGCGGTGGGGCAATACTTGGACGTGGAGGATATCGTATGTGTTGCGACGGATCAAGTTGTGCAGATGATGAATTTCAAGAATATTGCACATTATACGATGTTTGCTACGCAGAATAACTATGGTCGTGCAAGTGAGAGGATCATCGATTGTGCGAGAGGATTTCTATGTTCAGAAGGTTGGGTTAAAGGTGCCAAGTATTGGGATGGGATTCCTACTAGTGTTATTGCGTCCGTTGTTGGCGTTGACTCGTTTTTTGTCCCGAATGAATGGGAGAGAGCATTGTTGATAATCAGACTCATTGAGAGAAGACAACGGAAATTCAATGGTTCAGAGGAGAGAGATGATGATTTGGAGATCTTGACTGATGTTTTAAACACAAGAGTTTATTATTGTCACCTCACGGCTGAGCAATTACACAAGTTAGAATCGATGAAGGATATTAATGGAATCCCCTTTGTTGATCCAAATGTTCTCAGAGACGCACTATGGCAAAGCATCCAACTACACAAACGAGTCGCCACCGTCGACAAGAAATCGCACGATTTGGGCCTCACGACGACATCTGAACAACCACCAGACAACACATCAACCTGGTTTGTCCCCACGAAGGATGAAACACTGTATGGGACGCCACAGGTTTTGAGCACTAATATCCAAGATCATCATCATATCAGAGATGATCTCCCCACTGGCAAGACCACGGAGAATCCAGGCGAGTCATTGTATAAAGTGACAAAGGTCCCACCCTTTAGATTCTCAATTGCGTTCTCTGGTGTCTCTGAATTGGAGGCGGAGAAGAGGGTTTATGCAAAGACATTATGGTACGCTGGTTCGTATTGGAATTTGTATATCCAAAAGATCAAACATAGAAGGGGGTACCAGATGGGTGTTTATATCCATAGAGCATCGAGCTGTGCGCCTTCGCGGTCTGGATTGTTGAATCATGATGTGTTGAATAGATCATTCACCAACAGTTTGGATGATGACGAGGAAGAAGATGAAGAGGAAGAGTTTGAAGATGAAGATGACGAGAGAACTTTCACCACGTTTGACGCAACACGATTGGCTAGGGGTTTGGAAACCGGTGCATCGTTACATGATGATGGTATCGTTGATGTTGGAAGATCGCGGACATTTCCACGCACGGCAATCAACAGTGAGGGTCCAGAGACCGGTGAGGAAGAGGATGAGGATACGACATCACGGGATGATGGAAATGATTCTTCATTCTTGAGTTATGAAGACAACAGAGTCAAGACATCGGTGTATTACGTTATTTACACACCATCCAGAAAAGTTAAAAGTTCATTGACTTGTTTCATCTCCACACCGGATCTATTCAACAAGTCACAGAGTTGGGGTTGGAAAAGTAATAGTATGTGTTCATTCAACGAGGATGGTACTTTGGCCGAAGGGCAGGATAAATTGTTGAAATTCATGGTTGTGCTTGGAAATACATAATGATAGTGTTTTTAAACAAAAATGATGAAACAAGTCACAGAGTTGGGGTTGGAAAAGTAATAGTATGTGTTCATTCAACGAGGATGGTACTTTGGCCGAAGGGCAGGATAAATTGTTGAAATTCATGGTTGTGCTTGGAAATACATAATGATAGTGTTTTTAAACAAAAATAATTTATGAAATTGTTATGATTATAACATATACAAAACTGTAGTTCACTCACTTCTCAGAAGCCTTCCATTCGATGGACCAGTTGAGTTTATCACCAGCTTTGAAAGGGGCAACGATCAAATCACCTTGAGAGACGACATCTGGGACGACTTGTTCCTTTTTGACCAAGATACAATGATCGGTGTTTTGCAATTTTGACTCATCAATCTTGTAAAAGTTCTTACCGAAATCAGAGACAAAGTTTTTCAACTTGTCCAAAGCATCAACACTGTCAAACACCTCAGCCAAGTATGGCACGGCCAATGATTGTGAGAAAACACCTGCACAGACACCAACGTGCGTGGACTTGGCGTGTAGTGGATGTGGAGCACTATCGGATCCAAAGAAGAAGTATGGTTTCCCACTGGTCGCGGCTTGGACGAGGGCTCTCTTGTCTTGTGGTAATTTAGCAACTGGTTTACAGAAATTGATTGGGTTTCCCGCCCAAGAATCCACTGTTAATGAGAGATGATGAGCAGTGATGGATGCAGCAACTTTACCATTCCCATCTGAGTTGATCTTGTCGATTGTGTCAATGGCGGCCTTGGTTGTGCAGTGCTCAAGAACGATTCTCAAGTTTGGGAAATCATTGTGTAGTTTCCCCAAGGCTGGTAGGAATGATTCTTCAGCGTTCAAGATATGGATCTCTTCACCTTCTTTATCACTTGATGGTTTCTCACCGTGCAAGTTCAAAACAATGTCTTCCTCCTCCATAGCTTTGAAGATTGGGTAGAAGGCGGAGAAATCATTTGGATCAACACCTGCAGAGGAGTTTGTGGTGACACCGGCTGGGTAACATTTAACACCTTGGATGGCACCGAGTTTGACGGCTTCATGGATCAACTCCGGGGTGAGTTCCTTCGAGAGGTAGAAAGTCATTAAGAATGTGGTCTTTGGGGATAATGCTTGGAGTTTCTCCTTGTATTCAACCACTCTTTGGATCGTGGTGATTGGAGGTGCGAGGTTTGGCATGATGTATGCGATGGAGATACCACCGTCACGGACGGTTGGGGTGATGAGTTCCATCATGGCTCCTTCACGGAGATGCACATGGAAGTCGGCTGTGATGCCTAGATCGATGGTAGTGGCCATTGTTTGTGTGTGTTGAGTGAGTGGTTGAGAATGGATCTGTTGATGTTCTTTGCTGGACTTTTTTCCAAGTCGGAGTTTTGACACCGGAAGCCCGAGAATAACCGAAGGGAAGAGCTCAACTACGCACCATACTTACAAACTATGGGCCTTTCACATGTTAGATACAAATCCATCCAAGTCACCCCCACCCCACTCTGACCAATGATTGACATGTTTGACAGGCCAGACAAGGTTCAGGAAGAAACCGGGTAGGAAATTTGCACCATTCCGAGGAAGCTCAAGCCTCACACCATTAATGTAGATTTGGGCGCCTGGACTTGCTCCATTTGACAAATATAAGCCACCAAAGTTGTATAACTTATAAACAAGCAAATTCCCCCACACTTTTTTTAGTTTACAAATGAAAAATCAAATCATAAAAATTGCATGAGAGCTGTATAAATAAAAAATCAATTGGAACCTTTGCAGGAAACAATGGTCAATCAAATATGAAGAGTGGTCGTCAACTTATTAATATAATTTATTGGACATGCATTAGACATAAAGGATGAATTTTGAGATTGTTGTTTATGATGGCATTATATGTTTCGTTTTGGTTGTTTCATTAAAGTTGGATGGGAATATCAAAATTTCTAAACAGCAGAACCATGGTTTTTATCAGGTGTGAAGACCAATCTCATATCTTCCAACTTGAACTCCTTGATCTTCTGCTTCTGTTCGTTGAACCCGAGACCTGGCTTGTTCAAAGGAGAATCACGACCTTGATAGATGAACAAATCATAGATGAATCCACCAAAGAGACATCCAATGGCAGGCATCATCATTGGGACCCAGAAGTACCAGTCATAAGCCCTGAACATATCCGTACCGTATCCAACGGTCCATGCAGCCAATCTTGGGGTGAAGTCACGGGCAAAGTTCATGGCATAACCGGTTTGGTAGCCGAAGGCAGTACCCAATCCATAAATCAAGATCCAAAGACCGAATGGGAAAAAGTTGCCCAATGGCGCATTGTGTGGGTCAGTCATGGCAAAGATACCCAATTGCAAGAGGGCAGAGGAGACAATCTCAGAGGAGACTTGTCCCCTGGTGGTCAAATATGGTTGAGGGAAGGTACAGAAGATACCACCGGTTGCCTTTGGATCACCAGTGGCGATTCTGACACCTTGACCGGCAAAGTTGTTGATGGACTCAACGTATGTTCCATACACGATCAAACCGGCAATATAACCACCAATACCTTGGGCAATCATGTAACCTGGAACTTTTCTCCATGGGAATTGTCTATACACGGCAGCGGACAAGGTGACACCAGGGTTGAGATGGGCACCAGAGATACCGGCAGAGACAGCGTATCCGAGGAAAACAGCGGTGGCCCAAGTGAAGGCAATGGTGGTATAGTTACCAGCCGTACCCCCGGACAAGGTGTTCTGTGCAACGACACCGTCACCAAACATAATCATGATCATTGTTCCCAGGAATTCGGCAAAGTATGGTCTGAAGGCATATCTGAACTTCTGAAGCTTTGTGAATTGATACTCATCGGTAACTTCCAAGTTGGCTCTTCTTTCAAGACCAGAAGATGGGGCTTCGTTATAGTTAGTATTGTTGATTCTCGGAGATGATGGTCCTTCCTCTTCTGATGGCTCGATGTGTTTGGTCCCTGTATCGGTTGATGGATGCCTTGAGATTTGGTCCAGATATTGTTTTGAACTTGAACTGGGTGAAGGGTCTATTTGATATGACATTGTCAGTCATCTGAGTAGTTGGAATGGCGATGTATGTATGGGATGAGATCTCCTCTGGCATCATGGGGGACAAATGGTTTTTATACGTTCTTGGTTTTCCCGGCTGTTATTCCGTCTCCGAACTCAGCGGCAGCTGGAAACCATGGACCGGTCAGCGCACTGGATAATGTTGGATGATGAAGGATCTGGTGATGGTTGTTGGAGTGTGGGATTATGCCCTAATGTGTGGAAGGGGTAAAAAAACAGATTGCGGTCGAGCCAAGGGGATGGAGGATTGGAGGGAAAAAGGGATACATACCAACAGGACGGCCTGGTTCTTCTAGATACTCTGAGTGGATGTCATCCGAATGGAAGATCTCTGGTTTACTACCTTCAGCCATGACGGAAACGTGGAGTGGGTAGAGTGATGGTTTTGTGAGAGAGCAGGGTTTGAGAAGGGGTAGAGCATGGGGATTGTGCGTTATATATAGATATCAGAGAGCCGATGGGTGAAGCTCGAGAGTCACAAGTGCGGAGGAAGAAACGCAGTTGAGCTACGGCTGCGTTACAGCTGCGCTACCCCTTCTTTTCTTTTTGGGGCACGGGGACTAGGCCCAACGGGCCTCCACTCAGCTCAACCTTCCCGTGGATGGCGATCGAATAAATACAAGGTCACACTGGACACCTATTGCGCCCAGCACAACCTCCGCCAACCCACCGCGCTGTTTCCCATGGTGAATTCTAACACACCCTACAGGAATTGTTTGCATTCATCATGGTTTGTTTACCAGACCGAGGTCTCATCGCTTACCCCGCTGCGCCCTAGCTGAGGGGCGGGCCCCGGGACGGCAGCTATTTTTCTCCAGTGCGTCGCATAATTTCTCCATCCGGATATTCATTGGTTTAACCGAGTTCTTGGTGGAAACTTGAAAGTTGTATTCGAAAAGTCAGTACTCAATATGATGAGGGTCACAATACTGAAACTACAAACCCACTGACCATGGCTCCAAATTCTTGTAGCCCCGCAAAGTATACTGTAGAAAACCAATATGGATGAGGGTTTGGCGAAAATGATCCCACCTATTTCGTAAAATACCCCCGAAAAACGTATTCTCATGTAGTACCGCAAGTTCGGGGAAATTCAAACGGCATTTGACAACCACAGCAACAATTTAGTAACAGGGAAGCAAAAAAAATCTCTTGGATCTTGATTTCATCAAAGACTAAAGCATAGCCATGATCAAGAGTTCATCAATACGGAAGTAGTGGTTTAGTTTAGCATGGCGTGACTAAACTTTATCCAAGTAGTGAAAGAAGGGGAGATCAAACTTTCGGTTTACGGTTTACATCAGATCACTCAAAGTCATTTCAACCTCGGGGTAAAAAGAACATCCTTTAAAAGTTACAACCAAGCCACCTACATTTAGTTTCAAAGTGTTAGTAGGACATCACTCAACGGTACTTTTGTCTAGACCCCATACACTCACATTGAATATATGCAATGATCAAAAAGAACATCGTCAAACCCACCAACAGCGACCTCAACGCACATAAAGCTTGTGTCGGATTTTCTTCCCGACTTCCCCATGTCCCGGGGGGTCAAAAAAAATCTATGAGCAAGTACAGAAAACCATGGACAGTGCAAGGCGCTATGGGTAAGCGCCCTATGGGTGTTGGGTGTTAAACATCACCTACATCGACCCACCCCATGATTCGTATCCGGTTGAACAAAACAACACCAACTCAGGGCCCAGGTGTCGATCTGACACAAAGCAAAAAACCACAAAAACCCCGACCCGAAGCGCAAAAGAAACCCCCCATTGGCGGTGTTAAGCACCAACGGTTTAGTCTACGAAACCCAGACCCTCCCATGTAAATTCCAACCCACAACAACATTGTAAAAACCCACACTCATATCCATCATGATTTGATCAATAGATGGTACGTACTCATGTACCAGGTTGGGGTATCAGCGCTCCCCAGATTGTAAAGCTGTGTTTTGCATCATAAATCCATTTGGTCAGAGTCTCAGAGGGTCTGGGACTTTTTGAACCCGACGTGCCTCTTTTTGTCCCCGGGCCCCGGGGTGCGTTTCAATATTGGAGATTTTTCAGATCTTTATCCAACAACGTGTATGGAAGGCGGACTCCTTTCGTGAATAGTATCCCGGAGGCTAATTGATTACTGCAAGATTCCCGCAAAATAGGCTATGGTATAACGTAACTGGTAACTAAAACCCCGGATCAATTTGGGTAAACTTGGCATTTGTGGTGATGTTCGATGGGTGGGGGAATCTTAGAACAGATTACCGGGATGAATTGGTTTACATGTGTAAGTATCAGATGATGATGATACCATCATGTGGTGTTGGTGTGGGGTATTTGGTAAGATACTGTAAGAAGTTGTTGTTGTTTTTGTTGTCGCTCTATTGGAGGCTTCGACGTGATCATCGATACAGTCTTTTTCAGTTTAACACAAGATAGTATGCTACTATATTGAACTATCCAACTCCCCAAATATTGAGAACAAGCATATAAAGAAACAGGTTATGAATACTTTGATTGTTTTGGGTTGAATCATAGCGATTGATGAAACAGGTTATCGACCATTAAAATAGTCGAAATTCATGCTTAGGTAAGGTGGAATATTTGTTTCCCGGAATTTCATACAATTCCATAGATATCGTTACCTAAAGTGTAAGCAATCATTCATTGATATCAACAAGTGGCTGTGAACCTTCACCATACAACACATGTTGTCACCAAGACCTGACACTTACAAATCCAATCAAACGTATTCATTTTTTTTTTTTTTTTGAAGCTAAAGTATTCAAGTGTCTCTCTCTAGTTATAATCTCTCCAACATTTTTATTTCCTACTCTCCTCTTAACTGTCATAAACACCCCACTTAGTTGAGATCAGGCAAATAGAAGAAAGCCAAGGCAATGATGGCATAAGTACTCAACAACATAGCACCTTCCAACCAGTTACTCTCACCATCCAAGATCAAATAATTGGTGATTAGCATGGAGATGAACAACACGGCGGTTTCAAAGGTTGAGAAGTGTAGACTCATTGGGACATCGATTGCCCAGCCGACCAACACCATGAACGGGGTGACGAACAATGCAATCTGCAAAGAGGATCCAACGGCAACACCAATAGCGAGATCCATCTTATCCTTCATGGCAACAACGACGGCGGTGACGTGTTCAGCGGCGTTTCCAACGATTGGAATTACAATCAAACCGATGAATGTCTTGGAGAGACCGGAGGATTCAACAATGTCATCGATGGATCCAACGAGGTAATCGGCACAGATTGAGACAACGATGGTGACCACCAACAATAACGAGATGGCACTGACGGAACTCAAGGAGTTTTCATCATCTTTTTGAGAATCACAACCGGTGGTGGCAACTTCTTCATTGATCCCTTCAAACAACTCCTTATGGGTTCCCAATTGGAAGTATAAGTACAGGATGTACACAACCAATAAAACGATCGAAGCAGCTCTGGAAAAGTCCAAGATCTTTCCATCGAACAACTCACCATCTTGTGGTTTTGGCATGGATGCATAGAAAGAGGCTGGGATGACCAAACCAGCGGTGGCGAGACACATCAATGAACTCATTGTCTGTGCAACGGTTTGGTTAAATTGTTGTTGGACACGATTATACCCACCAGCGATGAAACAACAACCGAGGACCAACAACAAGTTTGACAAGATGGAACCAAGCATGGAAGCTTGGACGATACGGACCTGGTTATCCTTCAATGCAATGATGGACACGATCAATTCCACAGCGTTACCAAAAGTGGCATTCAACAACCCTCCCAGTGTTTGACCGACATGTTCGGAGAGCTCTTCAGTTGCAAAAGCCAATAATGATGCCAATGGCACGATGGCAAGGAAGTTGACCCAAAAGACAATGTTCGAAGACCATTGTAATTGACCGGCAAGGATACCAATTGGGACAAAGACCAAGAGGTAGTTCACTGGGGAGGAGAAGAATACCAATTTGGCAAGGTGTGATGCCTTTTCAGTGAAGGTCTTGCCTCCTAATCTCAATGGAGTGTTCTCCGTTGGTAAAGAGGACATTCTGGAATTGTGGAATGTTGTGTTGATGCTAATGTTTTCCTTCCTGAAGCTTGTGACTGTACAGTTCGGAGAATATTAAGAATGGTCACAGCAGGGGCTGAGTGTTCCTGGGATGTAAGCTGTGAGTTGACAGCCTGATTAACACACAGCCTTTGTGACGAAGAGCAAGTTGTGAAAGTTTGGGGGTGATGAGCCTCTGGCTGGTTGGCTTCGGGGCTGTGCTGGAGATCGGCCGAACTAAATTTCACGCACGGAGAAACTACGGTGCTGCTACTACTAGCTTCAAATCAAATCAAATGCGAATAAAGTCTATGTACAGAGTACCCCTGCGATGAATAAAAGAACGGATACGATGCTGAAAAGGGCAAATACTTTTTGGCGGGATCCCGGATGGGTAGCCGAGTCAGAATGGAGCAGGATTTGGATCAATGACGTGATGAGGAAAAGGGGCCATACAACCTCTATACTGAACAAGTTGATCTTGTTATAGAAGTACTTTTCCAATTTCGTGAAGAGCCCATCATCCATATCTGGAACGTAGATGAACGTTATCGAGAGGATCAATGCCATACCAATCTCATGGATCGTGGTTGTGATGATCCATACTGCATTCTCCAACACCCATCGAAGATCCACACCTGTGCTGTTCAGCGGTGATGAACCTCGTGACATGACGTTTGTGATCACCGAGCCGGTGTTGATGTTGTTGTGTGAATTTGTAGTGTTCTCAGCGGTGATGGTATCATAGCTATCACTCATCACCAATGAATCCTTCGGTATGAGTGCGTCTGATTCCAAACTCCCCGGTTGGTCATACTCGGTGGAATAGATCACTTTCTTCAACCCATTATGATTCTTTCGTATCTCGATACATTTCGCCAACGTGGATCGTCTGATAATATCCTCGTGTAACATTTGATCCTCTTCATCAGGTATCCTTAGGAATTTATGCAATTCTTCATCATCCGTCGCAAGGAACCAAAGATCCCAGGTGTAGAACGCCAAATAGACGGATTGATATGATATTCCAAAAACATAAGCCTGTCTCTTGACAAGGTTCCAACTGGAATAACTATGTTCCAAATGGGTCTTTTGTGGATAAGCCAACAATAACAATGCTAAAAATTCCAACCAAACTTTGATAAAAATGAAGCTCTTATCGATGAACTTGTAAGCATAGTTCACGGTGAATGAACAAGCAGCAGCCAATATAAAAGTCCGAAGGTAATCAACACCTAACGGAACGAATGATTTATCCTCTTCAATCACCTTGACACCAAAACTGCTCCATAAACCCAACGCTAGCACCGATATCGATATCACCACCAAGATTATAAACTCCAAGAGTTGTGCTTTTCGTGTGTTCATCTCTATATGCAAGACTATCGCCTTGCTCCTCTGATGATTCTGCGTCTGAGTATCTTCTATGCCAATTTTATCGTCTGATCCCAACCCGTGCGTTGAGCCCGGTGAAGTGGTTAAACGAGCGTGGGTGTGATGATCCTGTGAAGGGGGTGAGTGGGTGCCGGAAACGCTGGTGCGCTTGGATGTGTCGGTGAACAGGGTGCTGTTGTGCCGTGTCATTGTTTAACTCAGTTCTAGGCGCTGTAAATTCTCATGATCTTTCCAAACTTCCCGCCCGGCTCGAAATTCTTGACAGGCAGCCTTTTGACAGTGACAGAGTGTGTGTTGGTGTAGTAAATTGTGAGAAATTTTGGATTGAGGGTGGTTCGTGGTGTTTATATTTAAGTTAGTTCAAAAGTTAAAACAGCAAATTATTTCCCACAGCAAGTTTAAATCATAACAAACGTGGCTGTTTATTGTCCCAACGGTGAGGAAGATCACCTTTCAACGGGGTGATTTGACGAAATTGAACAAAAAATTGGCACACTGTGGCTCCTACCACATAGGTGCTGCCTAACCCTTTTTACGAGCGCCCAAACAGTGACATTGAACCAGACATCGAGACGCGCAAGTGGTTTAGCGGTAAAATTCAAAGTTGCCATCTTTGAGCCCCCGGTTCGACTCCGGGCTTGCGCAATTATTTTTTTGCCCTCTTGCCCTTCACGTCACCAGTCACATGACACTCGGAGCCCCCACGCAAATTTCCCGCCTCATCTTTGCTCCGGGCGTCCGGAGGGCTCAATAAGGGGCTCCCCCATCGCTGTGATTGGCTCGAGTGGGATGGAGTTTAGCTACAATGTGTTATTGACTAGGTTTGATCTAGAGATCTAGTGAAGTATACCTTCATTGGAAGCTTGTGGAAAGGGAGTAGGTAGGTTGATTACTATGGTATAAAACATTAGATTGGTGGTGAACTTTTGTGGGTCAATCTCGGTGTGAGCGGTGGTTGGTCGGGCCGTGCTTACCACTTACCCCAGATTTATTGCTAGCGAAACTTCCCCAATGATTTTTTTTGATGGGGGGCCTCTCCTGGAGGAAGTTTTAACCACACATTTATAAACTGGCAAACCCCACTCTAACATTTTTCAACAGTCTAGTCTCAAACAGTTGATACTTAACTCCCAAGTTTTCAAATCTAGAACTTTACTTGAATTCAATCATCCCTTCAAATTCATCAAGGATGTTCAGATCAAATTTAAGGATCAACAGGTCTATTGGACGAAGCTTATTCAGACGATCCATCTCCACAAGGCCGAACCAGATCAACTTGAAATTCGCTACAATCGTTGGTTTCTCCACCGGTATTCTTACTGCATCGTTGTTATACACTTCCTTCCCCACATCAAAGATCCTTCTCGACTCTAACATCCAAGCCCCTGAGGAGTTGACCCCTGAAGTTGTCGCATTACACAATACTCGGGAGGATTTATGGATCGTGTTGAATGGTCAAGTCTACGATCTTACTGAATTCTTGACACATCACCCTGGTGGACAGAAGGTGCTTTTGAAGTATGCGGGGAAAGACGGTTCCAAAATTTTCAATCCAATCCATCCACCGGACTCCATTGAAAAGTTTCTTCCAAAAGAGTGTCATAAAGGTCCATTAATTGGTGAATTCCCAGAAGTTGAAGAGGAATTAACAGATGAAGAGTTTGATAGATTGCAATTGATCGAGAGAAAACCACCATTATCACAGATCATCAATGTTCATGATTTTGAAACCGTTGCAAGACAGATCCTACCACCACCGGCATTGGCTTATTATTGTTCCGCAGCAGATGATGAAATCTCATTAAGGGAAAACCATAACGCATTCCATAGAATCTTCTTCAATCCAAAAATCCTCGTTGACGTGAAAGAGATTGATATCTCCACCGAATTTTTCGGCGAGAAGATCTCTGCCCCATTCTATTGTTCCGCTACTGCCTTGGCAAAACTGGGTCATCCAGAAGGTGAAGTTTCAATCGCAAGGGGATGTGGTAATGAAGATGTCGTCCAGATGATCTCCACTTTGGCGTCATGTTCGTTTGATGAGATTGCCGATGCAAGGGTTAAGCCGGATCAGCAACAATGGTATCAGTTGTACGTCAATTCCGATCGTGCCTTGACGGAGAGACAGATTAAACACGCTGAGGATCGTGGTATGAGGGGTTTGTTCATCACCGTTGATGCTCCATCTTTGGGACGTCGTGAGAAGGATATGAAGATGAAGTTCGAAGCAGATGCAGATGTCCAAGACAGCGCTGAAGATTTGGATCGTTCCCAAGGTGCATCGAGGGCATTATCAAGTTTTATCGATCCTTCATTATGCTGGAAAGATATTGATCATATCAAGACATTGACAAAGATGCCAATCATTATCAAAGGTGTACAGAGAAAAGAGGACGTTTTCCTTGCAATTGATCACGGTGTTCAAGGCGTTGTTCTCTCAAACCATGGTGGAAGACAATTAGACTTCGCAAGGGCACCAATCGAGGTCCTTGCTGAGGTCATGCCAGAGCTTCGTGCTAAAGGGTTGGATAAGAAAATTGACATTTTCATAGATGGTGGTGTTAGACGTGGTTCTGATATCCTCAAGGCTCTATGTCTCGGTGCTAAAGGTGTTGGATTAGGTAGGGCTTTTCTCTATGCTAATTCCTCATATGGTGAAAACGGTGTTCGGAAATGTATTCAATTGTTGAAAGATGAATTAGAGATGAATATGAGATTATTGGGGGTTAATAAGATTGAAGAGTTGACTCCAGAATTGTTGGACTTGAGAAGTGTTCATAACAGAAGCGTCTTTGTTCCAAGTGATCATTTATACCGTCAAAATTATACTCCAATGTCTGGTGTGGAGTTTAAACCTGAAGAGTATTGAGCGGTTAATTTATTGTTATTATTCTTATTGCAATTCTGTAGAGTGTCTTCACTATAAGAAACGGAATATCGAGTCAGAGTGCGTAACTACCAAGAGACTTGATCCCGAAAACCTGTGGAGTAATGTTTTGAAACATATTCAACTTCTACTGATAGGCACGATGGGATCATAGAAACAACAAGCTCACTTTAAACTCTCAATAAATAAAAACTATCTGACATAAGTAGCGTCGATCTTCTCCAATTGTGGCAAGAACATGATCAATTTTCTTCTATAACTGGTCATATTTCTCATTTGAAGTGGAGAACCTTCGAAATAAACAGTTTCCAAATTCGACAACCCTTTCAACTCCTTCTCAATATCTTCAAATGAATCAAACAAATTATAAGAAGCCCAAAGATCTGTCAATTTCGTCAAATGGGACAAGTTTTCAATCTTGCTGATCTTATTACCGGTTATGTCCAATGTATTCAACTTGAGATTGTTCTCCAATCCTTCGATCTTCGTAATGCCATTATGTGTGATGTATAGCTCTTCAAGATTCACCAATTTGTCCAATCCTTCGATCTTTGTGATTCTGTTCGATTGAATTGAGAGGATCCTTAGATTGGTTAATGAATCCAAATTCTCGAGTTTTCTTATATGATTCTTACCAAGCCATAATTGTTGTAGGGCGACCAATGGTTCCAAGTTTTCAATATGTGTAATTCTATTGCCACCGAGTTCCAAGTTGATCAATTGGTCAAACCCTTCCAACTTGACAATCTCAGAGATTTTATTTTGGACAAAGTAAAGATTCACCAATTTTTTCAAATTTTCAATGTTTTTAATGTTTCTGATCTTGTTGAATGATAGATCCAAGTTTTTCAACTCGGTCTGGGAATTGAGATGCGATGAGATGTGTTTGATTCTGTTATCGTAGAAATCCAACTCCTCCATATCGTTCGGTAGTCTCTTTACTTCACTGATAGATTCCAAGAGGTTCTGTCTCAACACCAACGTCTTCAGCTTTGTGAATCTTTGTAAGTTCAATGCCTCCATGGAACGGATCTTGAGGTGGACCAATTCGATATACTCAGTGTCATCTGGGAATTCGGAAGCAACATCCTCATCGGCGTCGATCTGTTCAGGGTGCTCATCATCGATTATCTGACCTTGTCCGAGTTGTGGCGTGGCGTCAACCTCCTCAATCTCGATATCGGTATCCTCGTGGTCGCTGTTGCTCACTATGTCCTCAGTCATTTCTCAAGTGGCGTGTGTGGTTAGCCGCCGTGTGTGTGTTGTCATGAGGTGATTGTTGTTGTTTGGATTTGCCCCTCATGATTTGTCAGAGCTCACGGAATGGCCAAAAGAGACCTGGGTCCTGATCTGTGGACGACGGAACGGGATGGGGTGAAACGAGCACAGCGTGGCACGGCCCCCACTACGGATAACTATTAAGCGATACGTATCATGATCAATAATATATACAGAAATGCAAGAACACATAGCCAAAGCTGCAACCTTTGTAGAAGAACTCCAAAGATTCGGGCCAAAGAGGATCAAGCAAGTGAATGACAAAGAATCAACATGAAACATTGAAAATAATGGAATGACCTGACCAAAGCGAAGTGTATTTTTCAAAGCATGGGAGCAACTTAAGAAGCTTGTGGGTTGTTTGAAATCAATTCGACAACTTCACCGATGGTCTTAACCTTCTCAGAGTCCTCATCACTTAATTCCAAATCGAACTCGTTCTCAACGTTGACCAAGAACTCGGTAGCGTCCAATGAATCCAGGCCCAAATCAGTTTGGATGTTGGTGTCAGCGGTCAAAGCAGTCTCGCTCTTGAACAAATGAGCGTTGGACTCAGAGATACGTCTGATGATTTCATCTGTTGATAGTGAGTTGGCGGCGTAGAAACGCATGAAAGCTGGTCTGGCGGTGGCAGAGACACCAGATACTCTGGTGGCCATGGAGGCACGGACAATGGAGCGGGAGGCTAGTCTGAACATTATGCGAAAGTGTGGGTGTTGTGGAGTATTCACGGGGAGTGTTGTGGTGTTCCTGGTAAGATCTAGGATTCCCTGAATATTGAGAATTATGGATTATGGGCTCTGTGGAAAGTTGGGCTGGGCGGAAATTAGCCAGCAATCCCGGACGGGGAACTTGCCGTATCCGGACACTTCCTCTGACGGCGCCGATCACACCCCTGTAGGCATGCACTTTCTGTCTGTTCTAATTGGTTTACCTTGAAAGTCTAGAAATATGTGTATTAGATGTGATCAGCGGCTACTGCCTGCCTCACGTCAATCAGCTGATTGCTGTGTTTTTGTTGTGATGGATCAATTTAAAATGGATCCGGTTGTCTGGACTGCCTCCAGTTCAATAGCGATCTCTTCCTAGTGGCTCCATTACCCCCACTGGCAGAGGAAGGTGCCTGAGACATCTTTGTAGAGTTGGATTGGTTAGACTTGTCAGAAGATCTCGTGTCAACTCTTGAGAGCCCTTGCGTCAATGATTGGATCATCGAACTTGATGTGGAGACTGAGTTAACACGGCTGTTGGTTGTACCCCTATCCTGCAATGGGAACATTGAACCGTAACCGTTATAATGCGATGGTGTGGAGCTGGTTGTCAAAGATGGAACCTTAGATAGCGGTGGGCTTGGGAATGCATCGTCCAATTCTTGAACCACAATACCAGTTCTCAATATCTCCTCAGAGAAGTTCTTCTCAAAGAGTCTGATCAAAGCTGAATGGGAATCTCTTAAAGTATCTGGGACGGTCTTACCATGAATCATTAGACATCTGAAGATAACAACTGTCAAGTTATCGAATGCACTCTTTAATAATGAGATATCGTTGACTGCATCAACATCATCTGGACTGACCTCCTTGTTGAAGAACTCTCTGTATTGGGCAATTCCACCATTGACAGGTGAATCCACGGTACCACTCAAATTTCTGGAAAGATCGTTAAAGACAGATGATTTCATGTTTCCACTTTTCAATGCGATCGAAGAGGCAGATTCACCATTCACAAGATCTTGTGTTTTGGCCGACAAAGTTCTCAAGGCGTTTTGAATTGGTGAAAGCTTCGTCACATGAACATCTGCAATCTCACTTCTGTTCATCAAAGTTGGGAAAACATTGTACGTCTCATAAGTAATCTCCTCAACCCAAAGATCCAGTACTGAAGTTGATTTCTGCAATCTTTTTGACGTAGTGAAGTATTTCAAATCCTTGTTTTGCATGTATAATCTTGCAGCTGTAGAAAGATTACCGTGGTTTGAGGTGAAATCCATCTGTGGCTTCACAGTGACGATATGCAAAAACTTACCTGATGGTGGACTCTCCATAGCACGTTGGGCTTCTTCCTCTGAAATGATCTTGGCACCAGCGTGTAGTCTCAAAAGACGATTATGAATCGAATTGATCTGCTCAAATGGATAACCTTCAAAGATGAAACTTCTTGATCTGACAGTCTTAGGGAATCCAGATCCGATGAAAGAAACCGAGAAATATGTTGGGGTTTGTCTATCGAGTGCCTCGAGCTGAACATAGAGTTTACTCAATTGACCATGGACATAACTCAAACCTTGCAAATTGAAATTGACTTGATCGTAGACTTCAGCCAATTCTTTCAATACCAATACAGCCTTCTCCAACTTGTTACCCTTAATCAAATTCTCAACAATGCGCTTGTAAAGCTCTTCCTTTCTCTCAAATGCACTTTGTTCGGAGAAACTTGGCTTGATCGATATTGGGAGCGTTTCATCGACATTCCATTCGTAGGTAGATGCCATCAATTCGAGACATAAAGCACCTTGGACATAATTGTTCTTGGCCAAGTTTGCGTTGTACATGTCATCAAGTGATGAGTTGAACTTCTTGTTGTTGTTGACACGCGTCAAGTGACGAAGAATATCCAAAGTGTGGAAGGTTCTCTCATCGTCATATTCTTCACCTTGAGGAACAGAGCTCAAATCGTTCAAGACATCAAGGAAATCACTTAAGTTTTGGATGAAGTTGTAGACATCTGAGAATGACTCATCTTCAGAATCGAGTCTAACAACCATTTTGAGTCTCTTGATGAAGTTCTTTTGTTCGTATAAAGCTGGGAAGTACTTATCAGCTTTGAAGAATTTCTCAAGACCAAGGAGACAACCCTTCTCGATATCGATCAATCTGGACCCAGCTGATTTCTCTTCACTGCTCTCTTGAACCAGCAGCTCAGCAATCATCAAACTCCAAAGCACTTTAACACCAACAATCTGACAGAATGAATTTCTTTGCAAACAGAAAACAATGAGGTCTTCCAAAATACCGTAATCTTCCTGAATGAATTCAACCTGGTACCCAGTTGCTCTCTTCATATGGAATCTAACATAGTCTCTTTTCAAAGATTCCCAACCGAGACGTTCCCAGGTCTCATTGACAACAGAAGCACAACGACTTCTGATATCTTGTGTAATCTTCCAAGCAGCCTTTCTTGGAACTTCAGCCAAGTGACAAATGGAAGCTGGCATAGAACCACCCATAGCCAATAAAGACTTGAGATACTTGCTCCATAACGATCTGTCAAAATCTTCAGATTGCTCAGGTGGGGGAATGTATTCATCAACCATAATCGGCTTGATCAACTCAGAAGCAGAAGTTGCACCTTCAATGAACAAAGCAAATAACGAAATCCATTTCTCAGCAGGGAAAAACTTACTCTGGATAAGAAGTCTGTTGGTTTGGATGATGGACAGAAGCCCCTCTTTCGAAAATGATTCCAGGAAGTTTTCATTCATGAAGTTGAATTGGTGATCCTCTTTAGAATCCTCAAGAATCTTGATATACCCTTTCCCATTGGAAGCGATGTGGGAACCGATCTTAGCAATGAACGAGTAAACAACTGCTAATTCAACCAGCATCTCAACATAAACAACATCATTCACAATGGAGTCTGTGATCAATTCCGGGAATGGATATGTGTTTGGGAAAATATGAGTATATGTTCTCTTTGGATCAAACAGTTGATTCATACGACTGTACTCGTGCATCTTGACAAAAAGTTTTGACACGGTCAATATCAATCTGGAAATAGCCCTTGGGATTGCATAGTTGGACTCATCCTTATCGACAATCACTCTCCAAGCAATTTGACACAGTGATATCAAACAAGAGTTAGCCAATCTCAACGGCTCAACATCGAGACTCAATGCTGAGTACGCTTCAATGGACCAATTGACAGCATAACAGAACAACTTCTCTGAAGACTCCTTACGAGTCGTAGAAGCGAATGGCCAACTTTCAAGTAATCGACGGATTAAGAACAGTTTTGTCAAGAAGATCTGTTTCTCCTTCTTCAAAAACGCAGCACTCTCGTCCAACGTAGACTTCTTGGTTCCGACAGCATCGATAAGTACAATAGCATTGTCGACAACCTCTTCCTCGGAAAAGGTACCTCTGAGGACATTCAATGTGATATCAAGGTATTCAAGGACAAGCAATTGATCAGCAATCATAGCTTCTGTTTTGAATTGGATGAATGGCATCAAGGTCTGAGATAAAGCCTTCCATGCACTTTTCAACTCCTTTCTATCATTGTTAAGCTTATCCAAAAAGGAAATCTCAACCAATAAGGGCAAGATACGACAAAGAGTTCTTCCCACATAGTTCCATCCTGCCTCCGCCTTATCGAAGTAAGTTGCAGTCATGAACAACAAATCGGCACCCACAGTTGGGAGTGCGGCCTTGTTCTTAGCCTCAATCAAGAAGTCATGGTGCAGATATGTGTATTGTTCTTGTCTTGCAATGACAACATCGAGGGAGTGGATGAAGGCATAGAACGAAGCGGCTTTCAACTTTGAAAGATTGAGACTGACCGCTGTATTGAAAATGTGCAACAGTTCAAACAAAACTTCCTTGTAAAGTTTGATAGCTTTCGAGATTGTAGCCTGGTTCAAAACTTTGAGTGTCTCAATCAATCTATCTTCATGCTCTGGGAGCGAATAGAGTCTTCTCCATGACAAAATGTGTTGGAATGATGAGTCAATGTTATATGTCTTTCCAATGTAAACAGTTGTGACCTCAACAGTAGCCTTCAGAGAACCTTGATCATCGGTGAAGTTAACAAGTTGGTTTTTGTTATACTCATAGATCTTT
The DNA here is from genome assembly GCA_030565205.1 of Williopsis galapagoensis. NCBI lineage: Eukaryota > Fungi > Ascomycota > Saccharomycetes > Phaffomycetales > Wickerhamomycetaceae > Williopsis > Williopsis galapagoensis. The sequence continues at coordinate 56,085 of JAJMBA010000012.1, read as the reverse complement.
CCATTCTGAGAAACGTGAACTTGAGCGGAACCTCTGTATTCGAAATTGACATATAGTTTCAAAGTCAAAGTTTCATTTGGACCAATATCCTCGATGTTACTCAACTTGATCGACTCTCCGATAACTTCGTTCGAATGTACTGTAGTGAAGTTCCAAACTGTACCAGGCAGTTCATTAGTGGCCTTTGAGATTCCAACCTTGGACTTTGGATCATCACGGACAAGCGAAATAGAGATCAACTCACCAGGGAAAGGAGCAGTACTATCGTTCAAGATAGCTCTTCCCAAATCGAAATAAATTCTATCATATGCTTTCACCAGTGGATCAAAGAAATTAGTACGGATCTGATAGATTGGAGTTTTGACATTGGCATCAAAATCATGAGCAACATTGACCAAATCGTCTTTGAACTCCTTGATAGAAACGACCAATCTTTCAGCCCTTGGATTGACAGCGACGCCCTTCTTCGATCCTGCAATGATTCTATCAACCAACTCACCCCATCCAAAGTTCATATTTCTTGGGTCCAAGATTGTGTTATCATTCTTATTCACATATGAACCAAACAACTTGATAGTAAATTGATGAGATTGACCGGTCTCCAATGCACCTTGATGCCTTGAAAAGATTCTTGAGATATCAGCAACACCAGCAGCAATACCCTTTCTGATTAGACTGAGGTGCTCTTTCTCTGTCTTTGGTTCAACTTCGATTCTCTCAGTAATGATAGCAACAAGATAGATTCTCCCGTTGTCAATTTCTGTACCTGGGATATTTCTGAATAATGCAGCAGAGATCTTTTCAAGTGAGAAATCAGAATCGTTGTTGATATGAATGGAAAAAGCCTCTGTCAATCTCTTCTTAGCACTTCTCAAGAATAAATATGCGGTCATACCGAGGAATCCCTTTGGGTTCAGCACCGAAGAACCACCCACGGCTTTGAAATCAACGAGGATTTGTGAAGGTGTGATTCTGTCAAACTTGGCAATCTTCTTATGTTTGATATCCTCATCCAATGTACTCTTGACTGGGAAGTTTGGTTGTAATGCAGCTGTGATCTGACTCGCAGCGATGACATGTGGTTCAGGCTGTTGAACTTCATTTGGATTGAAATAGTGATAGAGTTCACCAGTATTGACATCTCTTGCTGTGATGGATTCGAAACCTGACGTATCACTTTTCAACTTTCCTGAAGTTGTATTCTCGAATCTGTTGACACCCTTGGAGGAGAGTAGTTTGGAGATGTTGGTCAATAACAAAAATACCTGCTTTTTAGCCAAAAGTTTTTCGTTCTTGGTGAACAAATTATTGGCCAGTTTGATTCTGATATTGTTCAACTCATCAAAGAGCTTGGATAATTTGTTAAATAATGGATATTCTGCAACGGAGTATAAAGAATAAATATGTGAAGTTAACTGTGACAACGATGGCGCTAACTCATCGAGGAGTTCACCAGAATCGAGTCTGACCAAAGGTAATGGCGGTTTCAATTTCGCATTTGCAGAGTCATCGATAAGTTCCCCATTTCTGGCCTTTGAGTTTGAAACTTGTAACTCGTAAATACTTGGGACGGTGGAGTTGGCGTTATCGAAGTCAGTCACGTCTGGTGGTGAGAAGTTGGAAATCAAGGGGAATGTTTCTGTAATGTTAACATGACTCTTTGGAACGATCACAACACCAACTTGCATCTCTTGAAGTTTGTCCAATTCACTAGATTTGGCTATGAAGTCGGCTGGGAGCGGTTGGATGACTTGATATCCTCTCACCCAATCATCACCGTACGACTCGAATAGAAAGACTTCATCACCAAAGTATAAGTTCTTGTAGAATGCTGAAAGATTCAAGCTTGGATATTTGTCAAGTGGGAGAAATGGTTTGATGATCTTACCATGTGCCAAATTGGGAAGCTGTGTCCAAGTTGTGCTGGCTTTGGTCCCATTCATGGCGGCGCTATTCGTTGACAGTTGGTTGTCTGTTTGGGATCTGGATGGACAGGCGAGGGGAATGTGAGCGCCAGATGAGAAGTGAAATATGTAGAAGCCAATCTAGGAAACTGCTAGATAAGTGAAGAAACAGACGGGTGCCACGTACGCTTTTGCAACGTTTGGTGGCTAATCTGAGCAGTCGTTGGAGGATGGTGATCATCGACGTGGTTTTGAGATCCTGCTCTTGCCCGATTCGGCAAATTGCAAATGACGCTCGGGAATGCAGAACGGATTGCAAGGGGTAATTATTTGGCATGGCTGGGGGAAGATCATAATCAGGTGAATTAATGCTACTATAAATCTTAATTGATATATCATGACTTCATTACTTTTATACATTGGAAAACAACTAAGCTTGTCTCTTTCTATCCCCTTCTTCACGCTCATTCTCCTCCTCTTTGTCAATCGATTCCAATTCTTCCAACAGGAATTCCAACCCATACTGAGCAAACTCTTGCATGTTCTGCGATCTATCAGCGGTACCAGTTTTATGGATTTTGGACTTTTCACCAGAAGGGGTAGCGATACCCAGATATACCGTTCCAACGTCAGCATTTGCAAAGATCGGTTTCTCCCCTTGCCCCTTCTCAACAGGTCCAGCGACTCCTGTTTCAGAAATCACATACGTACTTCCCAATTCAATCCTTAGATTTCTAGCCAATCTTAACACGACTTTTTCAGATGGACCCGTATAGTTCGAGATATCGTCTTCTGACCAGCCGGATAGTTTGAGTCGGGATTTGAGACTATACACTAGAGTACCACCATGAAACCAATTCGAAGCACCTGGCACACTGACAAGATATGCTGATAGAAGACCACCACATGCAGCTTCTGAGACTGCTATGGTCTCCTTTCTTCTTATGAGGATTTTGGCGATCTTGTTGACGGTTTTGGACACCTCTTCTGATGGGAACGATGTGGTCATAATTGGGTGGTGGATTGATCCAAATTGATATTTATGCGTGAAGTAGGCAGCAAGATGGCGATAATCTGTACCTTTCGAGTCTTCTCCTGTGTTTTTGGCCGTCTCTGTAGGTCTGATGGTGTTCTTTGATCACTTTTCCCGGTGGGACGGCCCGTGGTGTCTGGGCGGACTTTAACACGCACCTATACTAAGGTAAGCTACTGGGGCTAACTACAAGATGGTTCTAAAGGTCGACATGATTGCATTAGTGACGAGTTAAAAGTTTTGAGTCACGAGTGAATTGTGATCCTGCACTATCCAGATTGAATGTTAAAGATAAATTGGTTCAATATTTTTGTAAGTCTGAAAAATAAAGAAAAATAAAGAAAAAACATCAGAGATTTTCATGGAGGTCGATGTAAGATTTAAAAGATTCCACCTCTCCATGGTTGTTTGGAGTTATAAGCACCTTGATCTCTGTATCCTTGTGAGCCTTTAAATGTTTGAACCCACCTTCAATTCCATGTTCCAAATCCACAACAGTTGTAATGAATCTTCTGGCTCTCTCTTCATCGATATCACCACTCTCGAAACAGCCCAGCACACCTTCGAAATCTTCCCTTGTGTAACTCATCGATCCCATCAATTTCTTCTCATTCTTGGTAACATCCATTGGAAAGAATTTGATCGGTTTGCCACCCCAAATGGCAACGTTGACAATAGTACCACCAGATGAAGCTGCACGGATGGCAGTGTGTAAAGTGACCTCGAGACCGGAGCAGTCAAAAGTGTAATCGAATCCGTTGCCATTTGGAGATAATTTCAAAAGCTCATTCAATGGATCACCCTCGACACCGCTTGGGTTGAAAACGGTGGCACCCAATTTCTCAGCGTTATCACGTCTGATATTTGATGGCTCAGAGACAACGATACTACTAGCTTTGAAACCGAAAAGACAAAGAATAGTAGAAAGACCAATAGCTCCACCTCCAATGATCAAAGCAGATGAACCAGGTCTGAAGTCAGAGATTCTAACAGCGTGGTATGAAACAGCCAAAGGTTGGACCAAAGCAGCAATCTCCAATGGGATCTTTTCTGGAACGACAACGGCATGACGAGATGCAGTGACAAATCTCTCGGCGAGTCCACCGTGGAAAGCACCAAGACCACAAAGAGACATGTGGTCACAGATGTTTGTGCGACCCTTCGAACATTCGTCACATCTGCGATGGTCTTCATCTAAGTGCGAGTTTGGGAATCTTGATCTGTCATCACAATGTGTGGATGGGTCGATGACAACTTGATCACCAACTTGGACATCTTTGACGTTGGAACCAATCTCGAGAACCCTACCTGAAATTTCATGACCCATACATAGTGGGGCCTTGTGGCCAGTGAGCTTGTTGGATTCACCGTTCTCTTTGAAGAAGTTTGGTGGGGATGATTCAAACTCTTTCAAGTCTGTTCCACAGATTCCACAGTAGTAGACATCGACCAAGACCTCATCTGGGTGTTGGATGGTTGGGACGATCACATCTCTCTCAAAACGGACATCGTTTGGACCGTGGTAGACGATTCCTTCCATTATATATTGTGTTTGTGTATACTTGTTGTTATGGCAGCGGAGTATGGTTGGAGTATAAGATGCAGATGGTGATTGGAAGTTTTGTTTGATAGGCACAAGTTGTCGCTTATATATGACAAACCCGGTCGAGCGGTCGTGTATACTAGGGCTTGCTCGACATTACGCCTTGAGATATAAAGAGCGCCCTGAGAGGGGGGAGGAGGAGAGTAATTTGCTTTCTTTTTCACAACGCCAACCAGAACAACTTCCTTCGTGGGGTCAGGGGTGTCAATATTGATCCCACTTCATTCTTCAGTATGATCTGTTCAATCATAGATGGTGCTGTCTAGAATAACCTCCAGGGATTTGTTGGATCTCTCGGTGCAGGCTTATGTCGATGACGGTGTTCTTCGGACGCCTGAAACCTGAGTTACAGGCCCAAAAATTCGTGGGGTGCACGGGGTCGCTCGGGGTCCAGCCTAAGCGAAGATTCCTAGGCTGGGACCTGGGCTGGGAGCTAGGCTGGGGTTCATTCCCTCCCACTAGGCTGCAATTCCACTTTGAAATTTGTACACCTGATTAAGTGAGAATTAAGCATCACGTTACTACACAATCCCATCACTTTACTTTCTGTCACTATGTTCGATGACCACTATTTACGTTCTACAGCATATCCATAGTAGTAGGCTGTGGGATGCCTTTATAGTTTAGAGTTTTCGGTGTTTCTATATTGCTCAAAATCCGCACTACTGCCTGACCGAGGAAAAAAAAAATGGCTCAATCGAAATGCAATTCCAACTCTTCACAATAACATCCACAAAATATACAAAGTCCGAGCTTAGGCTGTGTTCAGCCATGTTGTGACAGGTACAGGTCTGGAAAACCCATAAGCTTTGTATTGATAGGCAATAGGTATGATTACGATTCAAATTCATAGTAACACCCCAATTGTACTAAAATCCGAGGGATAACCACCACCTTATCCTCAAACCCACCTATTCATCCCCAGTATGAGAGGAATTTACAACTCGGTCTACCCGCATCCAATTATCCGAGGGTGCGGTGACAGAAATCTTTGAGCTGAGAGCTGAGAGCTCATTTGATGGTCATCGATAATTTTGAAAATTGGTGTTTTTGTTTCGGATCATCATCAAGTCAATAGACCCGGTCGCTTGTCCAAGTCTCAGATCTGCACAACATTTACCGAATCCATGACACAGGGCCCGGGTATGTATTATGGTATTCGCACCGCAATAGATCCCGGCCATTCTTAACGTTACCGCATAAGGTGCAACGGTGCCTTATGATTCCGTTTTTAACCGATGCATTCAACACATTGAAAGTGGCGATACTTGTTTTCCAATGATGATAAACAGAGGGGACTTGCACGTCTCCGGGATCCAGGTGTTGTTCTTCATCATTACACAGTTAGATTTTGATGATACCACTCTGATATCAAGATCATCCTAGTCCTTCTTCATACCAAACAGATACTGACTTGTTGTTAGCTGATCAAACCTTTATTGAATGAATAGGCAATTTTCAAACCGATTCTCCTAGTATAGAACATGGAGCTACAGTATCAAATTCTTAAAATAAAGGTGGTCATTAAATACGTCATTGATCGAACTGTAAACTATAAACTTCAAGCTCTTACTCTTCTTCTCTTTTGAGTATACTTTGCGAAACTCTTCTCCAACGTACCCTTGACACTTGTCTTCTGAGCACCGATGAAACTTCTAATAGCAACCTCAATAGCTCTATCAAGATCACTCTCGGAGACGTATTCTGCCAATCTCATCTTTGCAAATGACTCTGCTGTTCTGATGATACTCTCGAAATGTCTCACCGTGATAGGGAATGATCCAGTTTGTTTCGATTGTGTACGGAGATCAGCATAGACTCTGGCAATCTTATCCTGCTCAACTTGTTGCAACTTTGGGAACACCTTCGTACGAGCATAATGGATGTATTTCATGAGTTTCTCCTGTGTAAGGTCTGAGATTTGTGATTCTTGATCTCTCTTCAACCTCTCTGCGCGTTCACGACGTGACTGTGCTGGTGTCTTCTCCACTTGGGAATCCTCCATATCCTCATCCTCATCCTCATCGTCCTGCTCATCATCAATGGTTCTCATGGATCTCATATGGGAGTCGATGACGAACTCGGACAATCTCTTGTCATTCTCTGGATTCACAGTATCCCTCACCACACACAAGATATCAAAACGGGACAAGATCGGTTCGGTCAAGTCAACATTCTGCGGTAAGGTCAAAGTGGAGTTATAACGACCACCGTTTGGATTGGCAGCGGCAATGATACCACAACGAGCTTGCAATGTTGTGACGATACCAGCTTTGGAGATGGAGATACTTTGTTGTTCCATAGCCTCATGGATGGAGGTTCTGTCGTTATCATTCATCTTATCGAACTCATCAATGAGACAAGTACCTTTATCGGCCAAAACCAAGGCACCACCTTCCAACGTCCACTCTTTCGTGACATCATCCTTACGCACCGAAGCGGTCAAACCAACAGCAGAAGCACCTTGACCAGTAGCAAACACCGCTCTGTGAGCGGTTTTCTCGACGTATTTCAAGATCTGGGATTTGGCAGTACCAGGGTCACCCAAAAGTAAAACGTTGATATCACCTCTAATGGAATGCTTACCATTAATATTCTTTGGAACACCGGCGAATAGGGAACATGCAACGGCAGTTTTGATATCTCTATGACCAAAAATGGATGGTGCGATAGCACTGATGATTGTATCGATAATACGAGGATCACGCGCCATCTTACGGAATGAGCCTTCCTCTTCATCGGTCCATGAGAATAGATCTAATCCTTGTTCGATGAAATCGTCATCTGTGGCCTTTTGAGCACCTTCACGTCTTCTAATAGCATTGGCTTCAATAACGGTGGAGAACACTGGGAATCCACTCTTAGCATTCAACAACCCATGATAGATTTGTTTGTAGACACCTGTGATTTCAATCTCTTCACCTGGCTTGGCAACATCGACAAGATCCCACAATAATATCACCTCCTTATGACGTGGCAAACGACCTGCAGGCACAGTACCTGGGGCTTCTTGAAGTGTTAAACGTTGATAGTTTCTGTAGACGGTTTCCTCAGAGTTCAAATCGAACCGACCTCTGTTCTTACAGTTCGTACAGAACAATGACTTCATCTCTGGGTTATCATCCTGGAAATATGGACCAAGCACCTGACCACACTTGTTACAGTTATACTTGACATATTTCAGCTGTGGGAAAACACCAGTTCTTCTCGTGACGACACCGGAGACTCTAACCAGAGAGCTCAGATCTGATTCACGCAATTCACGTAATGTTGAAACTTTTGGGAAGTCGGAGATTCTCACGTGGATTTCGGAGTGGATCTGGGAATAATCTGGATAATGAAGCTCTGTGGCCTCCATTGCAACAGCATCAAACAACTTCAACATCTCATCGGGGCATGCAACGAGAAACATACATAACACAGATTTGGATTCCAATAAATGTCTATAACTCACTTCCAAACTCTCAGAGTTGACCTCACCGAGGACTCTAATACGAGCACCGTAGACTGAACGACCTTGGTCGTCGGTGTATTCCAATAGGAAAGATTTGAACTCTCTTGAAATGGTTCTAGCAACGTTGGGTTGTGAGACCCATTCAGCCAGAGATGAGGCTTTCACATCTGCAAGGGACTCTAATGATAACTCCTCGTTCAATGGATCAATATCCATATCGTCCAACCCTTGGTCCTCATCATAGACATTACGTCTTCTTCTTCTGGTTGGTAAATCTCCATCATCATCCTCACCGAGGAAATCGGCGTTCTGTAAGATCTCATCACGTTGGTCCAACTTTCTTGTGACCTGTGCATACCCATCAATACCCATCTCGTTCTGCGTACGATCATCGATATCGGCATCGTCGTATCGATCCTGTTCCGCGTCGGATCTGTAATCGAGTTCCATGTCCTCCATCAAATCACGCCCATCTCTCTCCTCAGCAAGCTCATCAGCGTCTAGTGCTGGAAGCTCATCCTCGATACCTTCGTCCAAGGTTCTGTCAAAGTGGTCTTCCATATCGTCATCGTCGTCATGGCCGAATGGGATGGTTGGGGAAGATGGCGGTAAGGGGGTGTTACCACCAGAGGAGGAGTGGTGGAGGGAACTCTCGTCGTCGGAATCAGCAGATCTCTTTCTTGACATTGTGTGTGTGTGTGTGTGTGTGGAGAGAGATGTAGTTGTGTGTGTGTCTGGTGGAGGAGGAAGTGGCAGATGTGATATATTTTGGATTCCTGCAACTACTTTAGGCATTTGGCCCGATCGGGCAAGTGACGCGTGGCGCACTTTTTTCTTTGGAATTCGAAACTTTCGAAACTTTCGAAACTTTCGCGTTCGCCGTTGGAATCTGGGAAAGACTCGTGAAACATCCGTACACCGCAAATCAGAGCTGGAAAATTACCGTCTCGGCTGATACTTTGAACGTTGTTCAGTCAACTGCACAGTGACATTCACACAGCTGATGAGTAGCGCATGGGTCCGTGGAGCTCGATGTGGAGTGGATAACTGTCGCTCGAGATACTACAGAAGCATCGATGGGCGTCGTATCTGTCAACACGGTCACGTCAACGAGTCCCATATTGACATCAACGATGAGGACGATGACCAGGGGAATTTCGTGCTCACAAAGAGAATCTCATCTCTCAACAAGTCCTCGAAGAACATCCCAAGAGCATCTCAGCTACAGACAGGTAATGTTGGTTCTGAAAGACTGTTCGGTGAAGGTGGTCGTCTCCATGCTTTGAAGTGTCTTCAAATCATCTTGAGCCTACAGGTCAAGGCGTTGATCAATGATCATGGTCTCCCAGACGTGTTTGAGACTGTTACAAAGAAACTTTGGGTGAAATTCCTTCAAGCGGAGGTCTTTGATGGAGAGAATCTCAATATGGACTTTCGACCATACATGTTCTATACGATTGGAATTCTATATCTCTCATGTCGCTATTTGAACCTACCAATATATCTGAGAGATTTCATGAATTGGACCACACAAAACTCAATTCCATACGATTCTCCACTTCGTCACTTACCAAAGGAAGTTGTGGAGAAAGTGTCAGACTACCCAAGAGTGATGCTCTCAACGGCTCCGGTGATCAATCAAAATGTTTTGAATACAATACTGCTTACCAGTTTGTCCCTATTAGGACCGGATATAACACTGAACTATGAACCATTGGTTATCAGAACTATCAATCAATTTATTCTACCACCTGCTATTTACAATCACGCCATCAAAAATTTGAATAAGCTCGACCTGACATACAAACCCAAACAATCGATGCCTTATCATCTTCCAGAAGTGAAGGTTATAGCAGTCATTATCATCACCTCAAAGTTCTATTTCTTCGATGAGAAGAATCATCATGATTTCACTGTTTGGAAATCCATATATGAAAAGTTCACCGACAATCCATCCATCTGTGAATCATTTGAACCAGACTTCAGCAGGACAAATTCTCAGAACAACAAGAACCCATTGATGAATTGGAACGAGAAGACAACCGAGGACTATATTTCTTGGTTTCAGAATAATTTGCTCAACGAAAACCTTGAATTACGAGAAGATCAAAAAACCATCAAAGAGCGAAGACTTTATGATATTTTCCCATTGGAGGAGTCGGCTTCAACCCGATACGATTTTGAATCAGAGCACAAGAAACAATGGAAATGGATGGAGGATGCATTTATCGAGTTGGATAAGTCTAATCGAGCCCAGAAACGAAAGCTACGTGCTGAGCCTGATGACGCTGAGACTTATCTTTTGGATATCATGAGTAAGTACATTGGAATCTACCCAAGTGAATTGAGAAAGTGTATGAGGTCCCAGACGGCGAAGCTTCGTAAAGGCAAAAAATCAGGACACAATCAATGATCCCATCTGGAATTGCGATCTGGTGCGGGTTAGAAAGTGTCTTATGTGGTTGTGCTGTTGCTATTGCTGTCATGGAGATCTAACAATGCCCAAAAACGGGTTTGAGGACCGGTTGATCGGTTGACACAAAGATCCAAAAAATCAAAAAAAATAAGTGATAACGGAAATGGAGATAAAGCAACCACTCATGGCGGCTTATCAATTGGGCGGCTACATAGACAGGGATAGTTGGATTCAAGAGTGTGAGAAGATGCCCAAGCCGCAGAAGTTCCAACAGAGACAGCTCGTGTTGGCTGAACGGTCCAAACATAAGAAGAAGTCCAAGTCCAGATCCAAGAAGAATAGCCGCTCCAAGCCAGACACTTCACCCATCAAGTACATCACCAAGATCCTCTTAAGACTGACAATCTATCCATGGTACGTGTTGTTTGTGTTTGTTGAGTACTTGTTCATTGAGAAGCCTTGGAATACGCTCTATGCTCTCAAGGAGAAGTTGGAAGAGGAGTACTACAAGTCAATGGAATACTATGGTAAGGGCAAGAAGAAGGGATTGAAAGATGATGAAGAACTTCCACCTAGAGATACACAGCGCGGTAAGCCTGGTAAGTTTGTGAAGAAGAAGAAGTTTGCATTCATTAAGAGTATCTTTGCTAAAATCTTCAGGTTGTTCAAATTTATCTTTGGATTGTTGTTCTATTTCTTGTTGAAGATATTCCATACGAAGGATATAATTATTGCAAAGATCAAATGGTTGATTAAGAAACTCTACATCTTATGGGTTGATACGGAACTGATACTTTATAAATTGAAAGGGTTACCATTTGCAACGGTTAACAAATCCAAGCATTTCATCCAAGATGCCATAGAGGAACCGGAATTTGATTTTGATGTCGATGCTGAGAGTGAGAATTATTCTATGGATTATGGTCCTACAACTCCAATAATGCTGTATTCCCCAGATGCTGCTCAAGGTGCCAAATACACTCGTCCAGGTACACCATATAGTCAACCAGGATCTCGCAAGAAAGTGAAGAGACACGTTTCACGTGAAGGTTCATATGTTTCCTATGTGCAGACAGAACCACTGTTTGTTCCAATTGATCCTGAATATGGTCTGAATGAAGAGGTTTATGTTGTTGCTCGTTCCCGTCCTGTCTCCCGTTCTGGATCTCGTTCCAGATCACGTTCCAGATCAGCATCTCGTGTTGGGTCAAAGTCCGGTATGTCAAATCCTCTGCAATATGCATATACACCAAAATATCAAAGAGAGGAAGAAATGGATCAACATTTTCAACATGAATCACCAATCAAACTCCCAAAATCAAGACGATCAAGTGTGAGATTTCAAGATCTGGCAGAAGATTTCCCAAATATTAAATTTGAGGATTCGATGAAGATGAATACGAAATTCATTCCGAAGAAGATCTTGAAATCGAAGGAAGAATTGGTTGATGAATATTTCCTCCCATTTGACGCTGTTGAAGTTCGCCCATCTTCCAAAAGCTGCAGATCTTCAGCTAACTCGGCTCTGTTTTGAGTTCTTAATTTTGGGTTTCTTATCTTGATTTAATAGCTATCAACAGTTTAATGTTTTAATATTTAATTTGACGACTTTTATGAGCATGGCTTGTAGATAGCACCGTTATTCTCGGTTTCTGACGCGCTCCAGAAGTCTGATCAGATATTTTGATTTTTGAAAACATTGCGGAGTAAACAATCAAGGATCATAAATGTTTTTCCTCTCAACTTGATCCTGTTGGCCAATTTCATTTCATTTCAACTCATACACATGGCTCCTCTCCCTGATGACCTCAAGCACCTCTACCTGACATGGCTGTCAGAAGAAGCTGACAAGGCCCAGAAGCAGTCGTATGCCAATCAGATGGCGATGCGACTCACCAAACTGGTGAGGACTTTGCGATCCACACCTGGACCGCTCGGTAACGTTCCAGAAGAGCTCGTGAAGCTCAATGGAGTCGGAGAAACAACAGTTAAGATGCTCAGGAGAAGGCTGGTGGCCTACTGTGAGGAAAATGGGTATGATATACCGCCTGTTCCTGAGAGCACTGCAAAAGGTGGTAAGAAGAGGGCACCAGATGAGTACGGTGGTGATGGTACAAAGAGGAAAAGACAGACAAAAAAAAAAGATTACATCCCCAAGAAAAGGTCCGGCGGGTATGCAATTCTGCTAACGCTACTGGAGTTTGATGCTGATATGGAGGGAATGACGAAGAATGCAATTATTGAGAAGGCGTCACGGTATTGTGATTCAAGTTTCACCACTAATGCATCCACACAACAACACTACTCAGCTTGGCATGGTATTAAAAAACTATTGGATGAGGAACTAGTCGAGGTTTCTGGTAGACCAGCTAGACATCGCCTGACTCCTACTGGTGGGTTAGAGTTGGCTAAGAAGATCAAAAAGAATGATGAGGTCAAATTCAGAGATGAAGAGTCAGATGATGAGGATGAAACACCGATGAGAAGACAGGAGAGTCAAGCAGCAATGGAGGAATCACCACGAGTCCAGGTGTGTCTACCGATAAATAGAACTGAGCTGGAATATGACTCCGTGATGTATTTCACATGGGAACCAGGTTCATACGATGTCAAATTTATCATTGATAACAGAGAGATTAGATCGAAGACCGAGAGAGATTTCTTCAGCACAAAACTGTCACAACTTGGCACAGAATGTGTCAAGCGGGCATTGACTGTTGGTGATGGATTATGGATTGCTCGACACAAGGTTACAAATGAAGAGGTGGTCTTGGATTACATCTTTGAACGTAAAAGATTGGATGATTTTGTCGAGAGTATTAAGGATGGGCGGTATACAGAACAAAAATCAAGATTGAAAAGAACAGGTATATCCAATGTGTTCTATATAGTCGAGGAGGTTACGTCAAGAGATGTCCAACATATGTCTCAAGCATTGGAGACTTCAATTTCACTGGCTATGAGTGTGAGTAATTTCCATGTACAGAGAACAAGGGACCAGGATGCAACGTTACAATTCATAGTCCTCTTGACTCAACAAATAGCAAAGGTATACTCTAGAAAGAAGCTGCTAGTGGTGAATCCGCGCCACGTTGAATCACAAATGGCATATTCTACGATGTTGAGATCATTCAAGGATAAGTTTGAAACGCAAGGTTCTAATTTAGAATGTGTCCATCTGTATGAAACTTTCCAAGAAATATTGTCAAAGAGTAATATGGTTACCGCGAGGGAACTCTTTGTGAGGATGTTGATGGCTGTGAGAGGTGTATCCTTAGAGAAGGCCATTGCCATACAAAAACAGTACAAGACCCCACGGATCATGTATAATACCTTCGACCCCCATGATCAAGTGTTTGCTTCCAGATTTGGTAAGAAGGTCCAAGAGAGAATCGCCGAGTTGTTTGGTAAAATATAATAATAAAAGTTGAATGATTGATGAGTTTTGGTATCAGCGTAGTATTGTAATATTGGAATTTTGTCGGAAGTCGGAGTCAAAAATTCCGAGATGGTTTCCAAATTGGCTTTTTCGTTTCTCTTCAAAATGACTTAATACCGATGAAGGTGGGGCCTAGTGCGTGGTAGATTGTATTGTTATAACACTCTCATAGCATAATGTCTGATAAACTCAAGATCCTCATACTCATATCCGGCTCTGGGACGAATTTGCAAGCAATCATCGACGCTATTAATGATAAGACCATAGAGAATGCGGAGATCACCAGGGTCATTTCATCGTCAGCAACAGCATACGGTTTGAAAAGAGCTGAGAAGTCAGGGATCCCAAGTACGGTACACAGATTGAAGGAGTACTATGCTGAGGTACCAAAGGGTGATAGACCAAAAGCTAGAAGACAATTCAACAAAGACCTAGCCAACTTGGTGCTGTACGGAAACAAAGATGGTGATGAAGATGAAGCCAAGTTGATCAAACATAAAAGACCGGATCTTATTGTCTGTGCTGGATGGATGTTGATTCTTTCACCAGACTTTTTGAGTCCCTTGGAGGATGAAGACATCAGTATCATCAACTTACACCCTGCCCTTCCCGGTGCGTTTGACGGTACACATGCCATCGAGAGAGCATGGAAGGCTGGTCAAGACGGGGAGATTACAAAAGGTGGTGTCATGATTCATAAAGTCATCCAACAAGTCGATGCTGGTGAGCCATTACTCGTTAAGGAGATCGATATCATCAAGGGTGAGACCGTTGAAGATTATGAAGTTAGGGTGCATAGTCTTGAACATTCTGCTATTGTCGAAGGAACTAAATTAGCATTGAAAGAGCTTGTGGAGAAGAAGGCTAAAGAGACTGAGACAGAAGAGAAGAATGTGAGTGTGTGAATAACTACCGTGTAAATTTTAAATAAATCCTAAAGAAAAAGTGAAGTGTAGGCAAAAGAGGTATCAAACCTCCCCACCATTTCAACTTTAACTGTCGTGTATAATAATAATAGTGCTTTTCCTTACCCAAGTGATCTCCCTGATGTTACAACAACGAAACCAGATGAATAATTTTGATAGTTTAGACTAATCTAAAAGGTAATGTATTGAATGAACGTAGCAAATAAGTCAAATTTACTTCAAGTTCTTGATAACCTCCTCGGTGAAGTGGTCAGTGGAAGCAGTACCCTTCAAATCACCGGTTCTGTTCTCCTTTCCAGAGGCAATGGTTTTCAAAACGGCTTGTTCGATGTTGGCACCGTGGGATTCCAAACCCATGTGTCTCAACATCATGACGGAACTCAACAACAAGGCGGTTGGGTTGGCCTTGTTTTGACCAGCGATATCTGGGGCCGAACCGTGGACGGCTTCAAAGATGGAAACCTTGTCACCCATGTTACCGGATGGGGTCAAACCCAAACCACCGATCAAACCAGAGGCCAAATCAGACATGATATCACCGTACAAGTTTGGCATGACCATGACGACATCAGAGTATTGGGATGGGTCTGAGACTAACTTCAAGGAGGTGTTGTCGATGATCTCGAAGTCAACAGAGACACCTGGGAACTCCTTGGCGATCTCCTTAGCGGTCTCAACGAATAAACCATCGGAAAGCTTCATGATGGTGGCCTTGTGGACAACGAGGATCTTTGGCTTGTTGATAGAGATAGCGTACTGGAAAGCGTATCTGATAACCTTGGCAGAAGCCTCTCTGGTGATCAACTTGATGGATTGGACAACACCTGGAACAACGGTGTGCTCGATACCAGAGTATTCACCTTCGGTGTTCTCTCTGATCAAAACGGTGTTAACGTTGTCGTATGGGGTTGGGTAACCTTGGATGGAGTTGGCTGGTCTAACGTTTGCGAACAAGTCAAAGGTCTTTCTCAATGTCAAGTTCAAAGATCTGTGACCTTTACCAACTGGGGTAGCCAGTGGACCTTTAAGGGCGATCAAGTTCTTGTTGATAGAGTCAACGGCCTTTTGTGGGATAGCAGTTTGGTTGTTGACCAAGATTGGAGTGACATCACAAGATTCCCACTCAATTGGAACGTTGGCAGCGGCGTAAATCTTCTTCAAGGCCTTGGAGATCTCGATACCGATACCATCACCTTCGATGAAGGAAACGGTATATTTACCATCTGCGTTCTTTTGACCTTGGTACTTGGCCACTTGGGAAGCGTATGATCTGGCGAATGATCTGGAAGCCTGTGTTCTGAGTCTGAGAGAAAGCATAGCGAAGTGAAGAGATGGGGATATCCGTTGACAGGTCTGGATCGAGAAGAATTGAGTTGGAGATGGACAGAAGGAAGAAGTGTTGATCTTGAAAAGTAGACAGTCCCACTCTGTGCGGCAGAGTGCGATTCGGAACCGAACATTGCAAACTTGGTCACGGCCGCTGCGATTCTCGGAGATTAAGCGGCAGCTGCTCACGTCAGATGTTACCTAAGAGCACTTTCGCGAAAGGTTATGCAGCGCTGTGGTAGTTCTGGTAGGCACCGCACGCCAAACCCCCCGCCGCGGCTGCGCCCAAAGGTGACCAACAGCTTGAGGTTTTCCCAAACTTCCCTCTCGTAGCGCCAGACAATAAATACAACTTCAGTTGCCACCATTGTCACAACCCCTGCAACACAGCGCTTCACTCCAATAGAACAACAATTGCAATATGAGTTTCAAGGGGTTCACAAAGGCAGTCTCAAGGGTATGTGTGTCGCTCAATTGGATCCCTGCTCACGGGTAAGATTCGTTGATCGGGTCATGATCAACAATCAATTCTCCAATTATCAATCGGATGAACAACAATACTAACATCAAACAATGCTTTAGGCTCCACAGTCCCTCAGACAGAAGATGAATATGGGTGAAACCACCCACGATCCTGTTTACGATGATGCTGATAGACGTTTCAGAGAAATCGAGAATGAGACTAAAAAGTTGAGTGATGAATCCAAGAAGTACTTTACCGCCGTCAATGGTATGCTTTCACATCAAATTGGTTTCTCCAAAGCTATGGATGAAATCTTCAAGCCAATCAGTGGTAAGCTCTCAGATCCAAACTCGACAGTCCCTGAAGACAATCCAGAAGGTATTGAGGCTTCCGAGCAATACAGAGCCGTTGTTGCCGATTTACAGGAAACATTGAAACCTGATTTGGAATTGATTGAAACCAAGATTGTTCAGCCTGCACAAGATGTTTTGAAGGTCATTCAAGCAATTAGAAAGATGGCTACAAAGAGAGCTCATAAACAATTGGATCTTGATCGTCATAAAAACAACTACAACAAGTATGAGAAGAAGAAGGAGAGAACTCCAAAGGATGAAGAAAAGATGTACAAGGCTGAAGCTGAAGTTCAAATCGCACAAGAGGAGTATGATTATTATAATGACATGTTGAAGAATGAACTTCCAATCTTGTTCCAATTGGAGGCGCAATTTGTCCAACCATTATTCGTCTCATTCTATTTCATGCAACTTAATATCTTCTATACACTTTACAACAGATTTGAAGACATGAAGATTCCATACTTCGATTTGAACTCTGACATTGAAGAAGCATTCACAGCCAAGAGAGGTGATATCCAGGAGAGATGTGATGCTATCGGTATCACTCATTTCAAAGTTGGACACGCTCGTCATAAATTGGAGATGACCAAACGTCGTTATGGTAAAGCAGATGCCGCTGGACCAGGTTCACCATTATCACCAAATGGAACTTCATTACCACCGTACACTCCACCTCCATCAGGGGGATACGGCGCCACACAAGCTTATGGTCAACAACCCGCTTATGGTCAAACCACTGCTCAAGGTTACCCAGATGAGAAGGCACAATATGCTCAACAGGGATATGGCCAACCAGCACAGGCCTCGCCACAAGGTTACGCACAACCGGCTTATGGTCAACAGGCCTATGCACAACCTGCTACTCCACAATCCTATGGATCTCCAACTCCGGCGGCACCAGCCGCGGGTGGTGAAACCTGTACAGCACTCTACGACTACACAGCACAGGCTCAAGGTGATTTATCATTCAGTGCAGGTACTGTGATTGAGATTGTGGAGAGAACTGCCGATGTGAATGGATGGTGGACCGGTAGAGTACAAGGTCAACAGGGTGTTTTCCCTGGTAATTACGTACAGCTTAACTGATGTGAACCTTTGAATCTTTTTAACTTTTTTTCTTCTATCCTGTGTTGTACTTTAATTATCAACTTCTATATCTTGAACGTTTTATATATATAGTACCTGTAGCCCAAGTAGGTCCCGGCTGATCTGAGCAAGTAATTAATGTGGTGTATTTTTAGCCAGAAGTTGCTTGGGCTACGCGGACATTTTTAGGTTTTCGGTTTTTTGCCCCAGCATTTCGGCTGCGGAAGCCCTGGCCAGGCTGAAGGCCGAGAGGGCTGAGGGCACGAAAATTTGGCCATCACAGCTCCACCAACTCAAGGAGAATATCTACAACTATCACTGTACACCACCAGCACACAGCCCGTACTCTTCACACTAGACACAGTATCAGCCACTACGCTATCGAACACGACTTACAACACGAACAAAACACGTCAAATCAAAAGTTACAGATCCCAAACGCCAATCTCATGCCATCCCCTGAAGCGTCACCAACGCGTGGTATCTCCACCTGGTGGAAGCAGCTCAAGAAACAGGGCGCTTCGAACGAGAGCCTGTTATCCGAATCAGAGAATATCGATCATGTCGTTAGCCACCACAGTTCTAGGAACAATCTGAACAGACCAACTCTGAACTTCAAATCCAAATCATATACAGCGGTAGGGAACAACAGTGAAACTCCTCCAAACACAGGTCCCAGTGCCACACCGACATCCACAGTGGGTGGAGAAGAACGTATCAGACAACAGCGTGATAAATTCATGGCCGCTCAGAATCAATTTGGTGTTGGAAATATGATTTTCGCTTTGCCTTTGGAAGAGAGCATCGCCACCGCCGAGAGTCTGATCTCGGTACCATCGGAGGATCCAGGTGATTTCATTCGTTATGGTCGTATCCCATTGCTCGTTGGGAAATGTGGCTCTTTTTTGAAAGAGAGGGGGTTGAAAATCGAAGGAACTTTCCGTATAGCTGGGTCAACGAGGCGTGTAAAGGAATTACAATTCATATTCAGTGAAGGTCCTGAATATGGTCGCAAGCTCAATTGGGAAGGTTATTCAGTTGCTGATGCTGCTAGTATTTTCAGAAGATTCTTGAACAACTTACCGGAACCATTGGTGCCATTGTCACTATATGAAGAGTTCAGGGAACCTGTTCGTTCAAGACCAAGAATCATCCAACATATCGAAGCAAGAAGTGAAACTATGGATCAACGACTGCAGTCTGTCCAACGTAAAGACGGTGTTGATGATACTGAGGATGATACTAAAGGATTGACGCCTTTGGAAATTGAGGCTAAGAAGCAGAAGGAATTGAAGAAACAGAAGAAGATTGCCAAGGATTTACGCAGTGCTTTGAAAGAGTATCGTGTATTGATCGACAAGTTACCAGAGGCGAACAAGCATCTCTTGTACTATCTCTTGGATCTCTTGACGATGTTTTCAGATAATGCTAAGGATAATCTTATGCCTGCAAGAAACTTGGCTGCTGTTTTCCAACCATCGATCCTTTCACATCCTCAACATGATCTCAAACCAGATGAGTACAAATTATCACAAGCCGTTGTTGAAGTATTGATTGAGTATTCCAAACGTCTATTACCAGAGGTCAAGAAGTTCAAAGCAGATGAGAACAAAGGTATCTCCACACAGTTATCCAGTACCAAAAATTCAAGCACAAATCTGCTGGGGATTACGCAAACACGTCCACATTCAAGATCTCTGAGTGCTGCAAATGGAATCCCAGATTCTATTGCAACACAACATTACAATTCACCAAAGAACGCAACATCAGAGGCAAACTTATCACATACAAAACATACCTCCGATGATGAAACCTCCGATGATGAACACGATGATTTCCAATCTGTGATGGAATATCAACAACCAACAGATAACTCACCGAAGGAACAAAGGATATCGCCAACGCTGGTGATCACAACTCCTAGTGGCCAAATATCGCCTTCCAAACACGCACCAACAACACCACCAGCTGTCAAGGTGGAATCCACTGATGAAGACAGAAAATCACGGTGGTTAACAACTCATCAAGGAGATGGTGATGGACTGGTTTCCACCGCTTCTACATCGGTAAAGAAGGAGAAAGAATCATGGTTCAAGAGACTGAGAAGCCCTTCAAGAGGTAAGGATTGATCTTGTTTTTGATTGCAATTCCTCTCGGTTATGGACACTGTTCTGTATAATAATGTTTGTTGGTATTTATGTCCCCTTTTTTGTTAGATTTTTTTTCTTCTCATGTTTTTAATGATTCTGCTGTTATGCTATGAAATTGCATATCGATTTTTTCCCCAATATGGACTCTTCTACTTATCCATCAATAACATGTTGTTATTGTCTCTACACACTTTGCTTCACTTCGTGTTTTATATTTTATTCTTCTTTGTGTTATTAAACTGCTACGATACTTATTTCAAAAAAAAAAAAAAACTTTAATGTTATCATCTACCCTTTCACTTGATTATAGTACTTCTACTTCTTCAGGAGCAACCTTGGACTTCTTCATAGTTCCATTCTCTATACTCTCTGAAGCTTTTCTCTTCTCCGAAGGATCTTCAACAATCTGGACATCATCATCACCTAAATCACCAATCAATTCGAAACCGTCACCAATGGTATCATCGCCGTTATTATCAGACTCTTCAGCTGGTGCTGGTGCCGGTGGTTTTGGCGGAATTTGTAAATCTGGTAAAATAATTTGTTTCTGATCGTTGGATTCAATGTAGAGCTCAACGGTGTCAAGTGTATCAGACTCATCTGTGATGGTCAAATGTGCTCCGAATGTGATACCCATCTCTTGAACGGTCTTCTCGACATTATCATCGAAATCAATATCATAGATCAATTTACTTCCGATAGAAAGGGCAATCTCCTCATCGTATCCATATTTCGCAATGATCTCCTCAACCAATTTCTGTACCGTGAATGAGCCATCCAAGTTGACAACACCTCTTGTCACTGAACAAGCTGTACATTTTTTATTTGGTGGTTGTAAGTAAGAAGGTGCGACGAATTTATTCGAGTTGGTGGCGGTGAAGACCGATCTTGAGGCATCGATGCTTTCTTGGACGTTTGATTTGAATTGTTTCAACGATAACAAAGCGGAGAATCCGGCAATGATGGCATTGGTGGTGGCAATGGCTGGGATGATGTTTCCTGCGATGGACTTGATGTCGAATTTTGCTTTCATTGGGATGGAAAAGATATGGGAACGGATGTTGGCTGCAGCAACCACAAAGTTTAAGGTATCTTCATCATCCTTGTCGAATTCAATCTCCTTTTCGGTTTGGATACGTTTTTGTAATGCCGAAGTGGAATCGAGGAATAATTTGATGTTTTGTTCCAAAGTCCAAACGTTTTGTCCTGTTCCTAATTCTTCCTCCTTGACTTTCGAAACTGTCTCCTTTAATGAATCATAGTGCAATGGGGTTGGTTCTTTTCTTGTCTTCCAAAGATCGGTGATTTTCAAAAGCTTTTCGATATCCTTCCCGAAAACCTTGTCGATAACCTTCACTGCAAACTCATCATCTTTGATAGCTTTCTTCAATTCAATCAATTCATTATTCTCCGTAACTAAATTCTTAATCTCTTCTGCATTATCAGTTCCCAAATCCTTGGTATCCTTCCCATCCGGTTGGACCTCTCCCACTTCATCCTCAGAGAAGAGCGAAGTAAACAAGAAACTCTTTGCCCAATGGATACAGTGGACAGCCTGTGAAGGCGTTGATCTGATTGTACAAACCGGGAAAGTCTTCGGCGTCTCTCTATGGACACAATCATAACACTCGGTCTTGTTTGGGAAAGTTGGCTGCGCTTGTCCGTTCGTACCCGTTGTACCACTCTCCATAACAGTCTTGTTCAAGAGTAGAGCAATCTTGTTGATGTATGATCTCGCAGCGATGTTGTCCAATGCATTGAAGATGAGGTCAAATTGCTCAAACCATGACATTGGAAAGATGTCAGTCTCATAGATGGATGATTGGTATGGGATTAGCTTTGTCTTGAAGAAGTTGAACGCCTGGACTGCGTTGACAGCGGTGGATGCTTTTGGTTTCTTGATATCCTTCTGGCGGAAAAGGAATTGACGGTTCAAATTGGAAAGATCAATGGTATCAAGGTCAACGATATGGATCTCACCGTATCCCAGGAGGATCAGATCCTTGAGTAATTCACATCCAATACCACCAGCTCCGACGAGTAACACCTTGGCCTTGGAAATCGGGGTTGTTAGTTCACAGAGACCTCACGTTAAAGGAAATGGGATAATTTGAATGGGGGGTGGGGACATACATTTCTGATTTTCTTGTGCGTTTCAGCACCAAGCACCTTTTTCAAGTTCTCTTCTCTAGCCATGGTGCTTGTGACAGTATAAAGATGTTGGTTGTGGTGAGCGAAGTGAAGTGTGGATATGGCACTGACACCAAGAGTGAAGAATAGGACGCGACGAGAAGTGTGGTGTTCGGGTGTAAAGAGTGTGTGGAAGCTAATATACAATTATCTGGGGATAGTGATACTTTCAGAAGCTGACATTGTGGTTTCAATGCATGGGTAATTCTGTCCTGTATGCCAATTGATTTCTGAACTAGTTCTAGCATTGATCTAGTTTATTTTACGATTTATGAGCTTATTTATTTTCATTTTTTCAATCAATTATTTTTTTGAAATTGTTCGTTGCCCAAAAATTGTGAATTTAAATTAAAAGTATCAAGGATATGTTTTTTCAGATTTTAAAACATTTTTTTTAGCGATGGATATAACAAACAGCGAACCTTCAAAGTTTACCCTTTGATTTAATTCCAACCCTTGGTTAGTACAAGAATTATTCATACAATGCCCCTACCTCACTGACTTCCATCCCCATGGTCCCCTTCGCCGACTCAATTGAGGAAGAAAGGACAACGTAGTAACGTTGGAGACAATAGAGCATGAGGGATCTTTGATTGGAATATCAGAAGATTCAGAATTGCGGGATGTGATAGGATAGGCCACACTTCTTACATATGGAAGTAAATGTGTCAATAAATAGTTTCAGAAATAAAATAAATAGAATAAATAACAGAACAAACAATCAGAACCCTTTCAAGAATTTGCTCATAAATCCAGACTGACCGCCCTGTGAGAGAGTCTTCCCCTTGATAAAAGTTGGCTCACCTTCACGATCGAAATATCTCATCACATGTGGGGATTGTTTCCAAAAGTTGATCAACTCCTGGAACTCCATCTGACCTTTAGCATAGAGGACGTTATTAATCTTCAGGTCAGGTTGATACTTGTTTCTCTCAAACTCTTGTCTGATCCTGGTTCTAACCGCTGCAACAGGCAAGTCCAGCTCATACAACTCGATAAAGGTTGGGGATTCACGGATGAATTTCCGGTAGAGACCAAGGACCCTGGTGCGCATCTCGGCGTTGGTGAGGGAGACCCTGGTGGTCTCAGCAAATTGTGTGGCAAGGGTAGACATTGGACCTTTGTAGATTGGCACCGCTAGGCAATGGATGGCTCGAATATGCCACAGAGTGTTGTTCCTTGTGGTCGTGTTGGCGAATCAGATTCCTCTGAGCCATTTCCCCCGCACCGAACCCTCGGAACATAAGGACACGTGCACAGCCACCTCGGAAATGATAAGCAGGGCCATGACATAATCACAATCATATACCACCACTCGACCTAGTAGTGAATACAATGTACCCCAGTTATACACTCCCAATCCAGTCAAGGCTAAGCACTACCACTAATCCACATGCATGCATCTCGCTTGAACTTCCTACTTGACACTCTGATCTTCTCTGTATGGTTCTAGTGGCTAAATCGAGTTTCAAACTCGCTGGGCGGGCTCTCTCAGTGCGAAGCACATGCAAGTACCAATAGATTGAAACTTTTCGCAAGAGGTTCAAAACTGAGTTGCAAAAAGTAGAACCTTAAATAGTCTGACATGTCTTGAAACCACATACATTTGTAGAATAGCCGCTTCTGGACCAGTCTTTTGCGATTTTGCTGAATGTTGATCTTTTTGGATGTCGCGCATATCTCAATTGCACATCTGCATACTTCTCTCTCTTCACTCCTCCCGATGGTTATCAATGCTTTGGATTGCACTATCATGAACAATATGACTAATGGATGGATTAAAAAATATGAAAGTTTTTCATGGTGTTTCAATTGGCAGCTATTATTGGTGTTGGGGCTTATAAGGTTCTGCTCCTGCGGTTCCAACCTCGTATACTAGCGAACCTTTTGGACAAGCTTAAACTCTGTACGACCCAAGAAGTGAGATAAAAGTAGAACTGTATTGTAGTAATAGGCCTGGTGAGTGTTGTTTCCAGACACTTGTTTTCAAAAGGCTTGACTAATCGAGACATCTGATCCCTTAGAAAGCGTGTTATGCAGCAAACTTTAACGCTTGATACCTCTTTTAAGATGTAAATCCTTAATCTAGTTCCTGTACCGTCATCCCAATTATGGTTTCCTTTCTTAGTTTTCACTTAGGCAGGTTGGTATAATATAAACGTTAAACTCAATTCTGTCAGAACTGGAACAGTAAACTATACTAAACCGAATAAGCTAAGAAAATTACTGGTATATCTCACCATTAGATTCAAATTTTATACAAGTGACAGAAATAAATTAGGATGCAACTGCCTAATGATCTGCATTTTAGGCCTATCTGCACTATCGATATGGTTTTTTGATATTCCAAGTACTTAAAACTGAAGGCAAAGTACTTACACCTTTGAACTTGTACTTCCTTCATCGTCAATTGATCCCCTTTTCTACAACTTTATTCATCATTTAAAATCTAACACATTCTACTGTATTCAAACTGGATTGGTAAAAGTCTCAAATAAGAACAACAAATATGAAGTTGAACGGAATCAAGAAAACTTTTAACAATGTTCGTAATTGGAGTCCCTTCATGACCGATGAGACGGTGATTGGTACCAAAAACATGGAGAATTTTGAACCTGAGGAATATAGAAGACAGAAGGAGTTCATCAAAAACTATGATTTAAATTCATCTATGTATGACCATAGAGAATATGATGAAAACTTGAGTGATGATGATAGGGAAATACTTGAGCCCGAACCAGCTTATCTCAAATCAAAATCAGAAGTCAAGGTAACAACTCGGTCGTGGGGCTCTTCTGATAGATCAACTCGGTCGTGGGGCTCTTCTGATAGATCAAGTGGATCATCAGGAGCACAAACTCCATCTTCACCAACTGGGTCAATCACTCATCAATCTGGTTTTTCCATTCAAGGAAGTTCTGGGAATGGCACAGCATTTACGAACTACTCAACATTGCAGCCTTCATATGAAGCCGCTGAGAGAGGCGAAATGCCTAAAGGAGGACTGAACCATACCATACAATTACCATTCAAGACCCGTTGGGAAAGACGAAAGGAGAAGTTTCACTATCAGTATGTCGAAAATCACATGTGGAAGAGTTGGGCATTGTTCATCATAGTCTTGGTTGTGATGATAGTGACAGCTTTGGTCATACCACTCACAGTTGGTAGAGATATGTTTCATAAACAGGATCCAATCATCACAGTTCATGAACGGATCAGCAACTATATATATCCTACGCTGAGTGCTATCAGAACAAACTTGGTTGATCCAGATACTCCGGAAGTAGCTTTGAAGAGAATGTCAAAAAATGGAGAAGCTTGGGACCTTGTGTTCTCGGATGAGTTCAATGCTGAAGGTCGTACGTTTTACCCTGGAATGGACCAATTTTGGGAAGGTGTTGATATTCATTATGCCGCTACGAAGGATTTGGAATGGTATGACCCAGATGCTGCCATCACTAAGGGAGGAACGTTGAATTTAAGAATGGACACCATCCATAACCATGATTTGTTCTATCGTTCTGGTATGCTTCAAAGTTGGAATAAGCTTTGTATGACTGAAGGAATTTTAGAGGTCAGTGCAAAGATGCCAGGGTCAGCTTACACTGCTGGTCTATGGCCGGGTATTTGGATGTTGGGAAACTTGGCTAGACCAGGTTATCTTGCAAGTACTGAAGGTGTGTGGCCATACACTTATAACGAATGTGATGCTGGTATTACTGCTAACCAATCTTCAGCTGATGGTATTTCTCGATTACCAGGACAAAGATTGAACAAGTGTACTTGTAAAAGTGACGAACATCCAAATCGTGGGGTTGGGAGAGGTGCCCCCGAGATTGATTTACTAGAAGGTGCCCATGGAACGAACCAGGATAGTGATACACATTACGGTGTTGCTGCCCAGACATTACAGATTGCACCATTCGATATTTGGTATCAACCGGATTATGAGTTTGTTGAAGTTAACAACCTTACCAAGTCGAGTCTCAATTCATATTTGGGAACTCCATACCAAGAAATGTTGAGTGTTCAAAGTACGGTCAATGAAACTTGGTTTGAAAATGTGATGGACCCAAAAAATAATACTATACAGTTGAATGATCACAAGACCAATTTTCAGAAGTACTCTGCTGAATATATCTCGAAAAGCAAACGAGATGATAACTATTGCAGCTTTTACTTGGGCGATGAGACAACAGCCACAGTATTTGGTAATGCATTACATCCAAATGGAAACATTGGTTGGAGAGACATGCCAAAAGAACCAATGTCCATTATTCTCAATTTGGGTATCTCACCGTCTTGGTCGATGATCCAATGGCTCAACATTTTCTTCCCAGTGACATTTGAGATTGATTACGTTCGTATATATCAACCACCAGGAAAAACTCAATTGACCTGTGATCCTCAAGATTTCCCAACTTTCCAATACATAGAAGACCATAAGGCTGCATACATGAACCCCAACTTGACATCTTGGGAGGGTGCTGGATACTCAACACCAAGAAACAAGTTGACTTCGAACTGTTAATATTATATATGACTAAACATAATAGTTATTTTTTTAAAGTATTGTAAAATCATAAATTCAATAACTTTTCCAAATCGTTTTATATACAGGCTATAATTTATCCTTTTCTATCTCACAAGTTTGTCCCAAACCCCTCATTCTATAATGTATGTGCGTGTGTAATCAAATCAAAATCATGAGAAGAAGTATTTTGATTCCCTCAATTCTTGGACATCAAAGTCACCCTTTGGAGGAATATCTGGCAATCTCAATGGAGCCAAAACCTTGATGTATTTACTCTCTTTCTTTCCAGACTTTGGCTCAAAGTCATCTTCAAGGACATCCTCCTCGACAATGCCTTCCTCAATCTCTTTTTTGGCAGCAGATTTTGGTCCACGTTTCTTCTTCTCCACTGGAGCCATTGCATCGACATCAACATTCTCCAACAGACTCACAGTCGTAACCTCCTTCATACCTCTCTCCACTTCGGCTGGATCCTCACTTTGTAACAATAATTGCCTCTTTCTTTCCAAATAAATCTCATCACCAAGTGTCACACGTCTACCCAAAAGTTTGGTGATGGCTTTACGTTGTGCCATAATCTTATTACCATAGTCCGATCTTCTCTCAATCTTCACCAACCTTAAGAACCCTCTGTATCTTTCATCAAACTCCTCCTTAAGTTGTGAAATCAAATCAACTTCGTGCAACTTGATGAATTCCTCTCTCAAATTCTTGTTCATGGTATCAATATCAGCGGCATGGGTCCAATAAGAATCATGGACAGAAGCAAACGACAAACCGGATTCACCACATGCCACAGCACTCATCAACATATGCGTAGCATCCAAAGAGTGAATGAAGTTTGGTGGGAAAGCGGCAACTTGCTTTCTTGAATCGACAGGACTCATGGAGAATGGATCCTTGATGTAGATAGTCTGAAGATTTGTGATGATTTGACGACGTTCAACAGCTCTGTATGGTTGGACGATTGGCAAATTCAATGGTGTGGTCCAAATGGTTGATGACATGTGTGGTGGTTTCTCACCGGCACGGACAATTTCATTCGCATCAAGATCAATTCTCACCGATTGTGAGATGAGCTTGGCACATAAAGCCAACCAATCTTGGATCAAATGGGCACCTTCGAAAAGCTCTCTAATACATGCGAAAACGTGCTTCGTCAAATAGAGTGCATAAGGATATGTGTCCTCACCTGGTAAGATCTCAGCCAATTGTTTATCAATCTGAGCAGTGGCACCAATGTATGTGACACCATAAACGTTAGTCATGACGGTTTGTTTGACAACCTTACGTTTGATCTTATCCTTCAAGATGGTAGCATGAACATCACCTTCAGCCGAGAGTTTCTCCAAACGGTCCTTCACCAAGTTAGCAACGAAAGTGTAAACATCTTGTGGTCTTTCTGATGGTCTAAGATTGACTTGCTTGGCACCTTCGACATCACCACCAAGGGCAGCATAATGCTGAAGACCATTACAAGTACCATCTTGATGCACTGGTTGATGTGAGATGTATTTCGTTGGATCCTCAAGTTTCATAGCGTCAGCGAGTTCAAAGATCGTAGCAAGTGCCTGCCATGGTTTATCGGCAATAGTCCACCATTCTTGGAAAGCAAATGGATCCTCAGCGGTTTTCATCACTTTCTCCATGTTATCCTCTGCATATTGAACACGTTCCTCCAATGGAGCTTTATCATTACCGAACAAGTTCGAAAGATGGATCTTCAGCCATTTCAAACCTTTGTCGCCCAATTCCTTACCTTCCCAGAACACCAAAAGACCTCTTGAGAGATCGTTACCTAAATGATTGAAGTTTGGTGACAATGGGTAAGCACGTCCTCTGAAATCCATGTTGTGTGGGAAGTACATCTTTTCACCCAAGAAGGCTCTAGCAATCTCCAGTTTGTAATTAGCATCACAACGAGTAGATCTATTATTGTTGAAATCAGACTGGAGCTTTTTGACTTCATTCTTCCATGCGAAGATCAGACTCGGATCCGCTCCCTTTTCAGGTTTTGATGGGATGATCAACTCTTCCTGAGCCCGTGGGATATCCAAAAATTCGTCACCAGTGTTCCAGATCTTGGACATCACACCCAAAACACGCTCATTGACCGTCCATGCAGTAGTTCCTAAAACGTTCAGACCTTTATAAACCTCACCTAATTTATCGGAAGATGCCTCCAAATATGCCATCTGTTCAGGCGAGTCCTTGGATCTGATCACGGAACCTTGTGAATAGAGGTACCCACCAATGTTATAAGCTGTCCATGGACGTGGTTTCACCAACATTGGTAACATCTGTGGTTGGACCGCACCATTGAGTCTATCACCCGAAAGTTGTGCGGAGACAGATCTATGCAATTTCAAAACACCAACCTTGGCACTGCTCTGGTATTGATAACTGTGGTAGAAAGCAGGCGATTCACCTTTGACTTTATGTTTGGTCACTGGATCGACACCTTCAACGTCAACTTTGGCAACGTGCATCAACATTGAGATCAAAAGGGAACCAATCTTGGCCTTCACTTCACTTGGCCAGTTGAAATGTAATTCTGAAAGTTTTTCCGATTGGAAATATGATAATGATTGTGCATACTTCTTCAAATTTGATGGATTTTTCAAGTCTTTGAAAATTGCATTCTCAGACTTCTTCACCTGTTCGGATCTATACTCCAACTCAAGTGCATTAGCGACACAAATCACAGCGGATGTTGTTCTCATTCCCTCAGTGACACCACCGGTGGAGTTCAATTTCAAAAGCTCCAAAATCGTAATGGCAGCCATCTTTTTAGGGTTCAAAAGTGTAAAAAACTGTGCGTATTGTTCTCTTGATCTCAAGGCTTGTTTCAATTTCTTTGGTAACTTGTCAATCTCATTCATCTTTGTACAAAGATCATATTCCTCTTGGATCAATGGTGTCATATCCTGTGTCCATTTCCAAAGCGTAGCGTTGAGTGATTTGGAGAAGGACAAGGTTCCTTGTGCTTTTAATTCTTCATAATCATGTTTCCATCTCTCCTGTGCAGCGAGCACGGCATTGTTTTCCAATTCAACTTGTCTCTCTTGGTTGAAGTCATCAAGTGCGCTTTCAAACTTGTCTCGAAGTTCTTTTGTTGGGAGACTTTTGTATATGTGGAAGAAGTTAACGTTTGTGTCATTACCATTAACAACGAATGAAAGTTTCTCTGTGAGATCTTGATCCAAGTTCTTGATGAATTTTTCGTTCAACTCTGGTCCCATGGCCAATAATGTACGTCTGATAGCCTTCATACCGAATGTATCGACAGCTTTCAAATCCTCTGCAGATTTCTCCAACGATGGTGGGAATTCTTCATCAGCGTTGTTCTCTTCTGTTTCATTATTGATTTGTTCCAAAAGGTCCTTATATTGTCTTGGAACGTCTTCAATACTGAGATTGTACTCATTCACCAATGTGGAGAGATTCTTCAAGCCGAGTATTTCGATGCACGCCAGGATATCACCTGTTTTGCCTCCTGTGTTTTGGTATTTTGTGATGTATTTAGTTGGATCTTGACCATCTGTGAGTGCCTTGTTGGCCATGATGGCATATGATTTGGCATTTGGTGCAACACCATAATCTCTTAACCATGAGTTCATCGTTGTTTCAACTTCATCAATGGATGACGTCTTGGACGCAAATGCTTTCAAGTATTTGTTCAAGTCATCAACAAATGGGATACCATCTTCACTGACGAGTGGCTCCAACATCAAAAGGATGGTTTTCGATCTGTCGAATTCCCCCACTTCGAGGAAAATATCCAATAATGACCAAAGTCGACTGATATCATCAGTGTTTTTCTGACGAACGATATTGTCTCTTGAAGAGGAGAAGCTGTCTCCCAGAAGTTTTGCAGAACGATCACTGGCTTTGATGTTTTTATCCATGTTTTGTTTCAAAGAAAGAAGCCTGAGTTCTTCAATAGCCGAAGATGGGGGTGTTTGTGAGGTTGACAGTAAGCTATTACTCCTCGTGAGAACCCTCGAGCAGCGGCGCGCCATCTCTTGCGGAGTTCCTCTCTTTTTCACCAAGACACGAAGCATTTTGGATGTCCTGGGAATGCGTATGGGTGTGGAAATGGTGGAGTGAACGGAAGGAAGGCGATGAGATGGGTAGTAGGATTATCACTAGAGTCGTGTGGCCCCCGCGAGATGAATTTTTTCTAGCCCCGATGCGGTAATTGCCGTATCGGGACAGTTTTGGGGATGTAGTGCACACCCGGACACCCTCACACCGTGGAGCAGTGGGCGGCTAATTTAATGTTGCCTCCAAGCTGAGAACGTTAGCTATCACCTCCCAGATCGCACACCACTCCACACTGATACTGCCCAGGCTATCACACCCAGCCACTACTAACTGGACCACCAATCACTCTCATATCCAACCCCACTCTCACGCTGCTCATTGACCTAGCCGCACAGCTCATATCACCCCTACATCACACACATATCTACGGACCGAACAATGTGGAACTGGTTTGGAGGTAGCGCACAACCTAAAGATGCCCCAAAGAAGGCCATCATTGCTCTTAGAGAGCAGATCAACATGTTGACCAAGAAACAGAACCACCTCTACACACAAATGGACGACTCTGAGGCATCCGCCAGAAAGTTCATCTCCACTGATAAGACCAAAGCTAAGAACCATCTCAAGCGTAAGAAACTCCTTGAAACCGAGGCCACCAAGATAACATCACAAATAGACGCATTAGAGAACCAGCTCCGCTCCATTGAGAGTGCCAACTTGAATTTGGAGACCATGAACGCCATGAAGGCTGGTGCTAAGGCTATGAAGCAAATCCATGGTGGTATCACTGTTGATAAGGTTGATGAAACGATGGATGAGATCAGAGAGCAAGCTGAGATCAGCGAAGAGATCAGTGAGGCTATTTCCAGATCATATCCAACTGATGGAATTGATGAGGATGAATTGGAGGATGAATTGGAAGCTCTTCAACAAGAGGAGGTTGATGATAAATTACTCAACAGTGGCCACAAGAATGCCACGCCACAGGTAAGCTTACCTGATGCTCCAAACACCAGTATCAGAGATCAAGTCCAAGAGGAGGAGGAAGATGAAGATGAGAAAGCTTTGAAAGCTTTACAAGCTGAAATGGGTCTATGATCATCGTCAGTTCCTTAGAGTTCATCATCCAACTAAGGGGATATGGATGCTTTATATGTTGTGAGTTTATACAGGGTGGCGGAAGCAGCCTGTATATATTTTTTCAAATTGTTTAATTTTTTTTTTGTTAGCTTAATCATTATCATCATTGACTAATTGTAAAATCTTCACCAAAACTACAGAGTTGTTTAAAAAAGGTAAAATCCCATAAAATTAAATAAAAATCCGTTTTGAAAATAAGTAAATAAAAGAATTGTATCAAGTTGATTGATTGAAATTACTAAAGTCTCTCCCACTCAAAAATGCAGAAGGAACAGCGAAAACCTGTTGAAAGATTGACTGATCTTGATCCTCACCAAAACCATCTGCTAAAGCAGAACCTTGTAACCAATGTTCAGGATCATCGAATTGTCCTCCCTTTGTTTGTTCGGCAATCAATGCATCGATAAATGGCACACCAATAGGAACTCTTTCACCCAACGATTCGCCAATTTGTGTGACGGAGTTGGATGAATTTGTTGTCAAACCAGAATTGGCAAACACTTGTTTCAAATCCTGAATCATCTCAGACGGTGATGAGTTTAAACTTTCAGAGCTTCCATTCACACTATCATTGGATGACCCCGTAGACCTGACAGAGTAACTGAACCCTGTAGGACCAGTCGGCAAGGTCACTGTTGAAGTCTTTTCAGATTTTGATCTTTGATTGTTCAAAAGAGTATTCAATGGATCAGAAGACTTGACAGACTTTCTGGCATCAGCAGCAACAGCAGTCAAAAAGTTCTCGAGATAGATCAAGTTATCATCCATGACACCCACTTGTAGCTGCTCCATTGGTGAGGACTTATTGAAGATCAAAATCGCAACTCTGAGGAAGAAATTCACAGCATAACTTGTGATACTGAACGTTGTCATATCACCAGTGTTGTAGCATTGACGGGTGTACTTTGACAAAAGTACCGTTGCAATCTCCTGCACGTACCCCAATCTCTCCTTTGTCTTCGGAGCCGATGGATAAACGATCGAGCCCGTGAATAATGTAAAGAAGGCCGTGAAGAAATGGAATGATGCATAATTCGAGCAGAGGTGCCCCACACGACAACAACTGTCATGGATGAGTTGGAGAACTGAGCATGAACTCT
The DNA here is from genome assembly GCA_030565205.1 of Williopsis galapagoensis. Taxonomy (NCBI): domain Eukaryota; kingdom Fungi; phylum Ascomycota; class Saccharomycetes; order Phaffomycetales; family Wickerhamomycetaceae; genus Williopsis; species Williopsis galapagoensis. The sequence goes on along the minus strand of JAJMBA010000012.1, from coordinate 22,915 downwards.
CGAGCGAACATTCGATGGCTTCAAGCTGACGCTTTGGAAGGGTGAAATAATCATTTGGATGTGGCAAACCACTGCCATTCATCGGGTTGAGCCAGCTCTTTGCGAATGCCATTCTGTTGATTGCCATCTTACAGGCATAGTACTGAAGATGGATCATGTTCAAGTCATGAACGACGAGCGGCTCTTTGATCTTCTTCAAGTCTGCGCCTGGTCTGCATGATTCTGGTAATCCACAAATGGTAGCGTCCAATCCCTTGAGCAATCTGTCCATTCTTTTGATCACTTGATCAAGTGAAATCTCCTTCAGTCTCTCCTCGGCATAGAGTTTTTTGTATGTGACGGAGACATAACTCACAATTCGACAATGATAGTATAATAACAAGAGTTGATATTCGGAACCGATGTATTCAGCGAGTGAAATCTTTGTCAATGCATTGGAAGATTCAGATTCAGGATTGAACAACTGCTTAACTCTCTCTCCAGATACACCATAAAAGATGATCTCTTCGTAATCATCATCAACAACGGAGGACACATCACCAAATTCAACCGTTGGTGGCTTCCCGGTTCTGAAACAGGCTTCCCTATCCAACATATATGCACATAGCCACACACGACGCCTAAACAACGACTCTGGATATGTCAAACCAACAAGTGATTCCTTCCGATGAAGTCCCAAGTCTTGTGAATATCGTACAATAGTGGCAACAACGATATTAGCCTGCGGTATTCTCTTAATTTGTTCGGAATAAATCACAAGCAGCATCAACGCCTGGACAGAACGGATACCTTCACTGACAACGGAAATTCTCTGGTAGTAGTAAAGAGCATTTTTGATATGTGAGTCTCTGATGTTACGTAAGAGGGATACATATTCTGGGTTGGTGACTTCTTCATCTGGATCCAGCGCAATGATTGAACCAATGGCCAAAACCATGTTCATACACATCAAATCAGAGTTTGAAAGACTTCCAGGTCTGATGTTCTCTGGACTCGTACCAGCCATGAAGTAGTATCGATCAAACATAGACCACAACACATTCTTACAGAGAATCAAGTTAGTCAACATGAACAGAAAGAAATTATTGATCAAAGGTTCAATCACCTCCCTTGGTGGGAACGGAACGATATCACCCTTCTCTATTGGATCCCACCAAAACTCATTCGTAGTGAGAGAAGCAACAGCGGTCTTCTGATAATATGATTTAAATTTGTTCGTTAGTTCATGATCACCACTCAAAATTTCAAGATGTTGGATACATTTGATACTCAGCATTGAATAAGTTGAATCTGTCCCGAAATACTCCCCAACAGGGATGGTCTGATCTCCACAGCTGGAGTTTTCTTGATTAGTCTCTGTAAATGGACCGTTTGTAACGACTTTCTCAGCGAGCTCCTCATCATCGATAAGAGCAGGGTCAAGTTTCTCAGCGATTTTTAACATCAACGTTTCCAGTCTTTTGATACGACTATCAAGGGCGACAAAGTCAAATACACCGGTACGAACGGGCGATGGTTTCTGAATAGCAGCAGGGAACGTTGATTGTCGGACCTGGGCCACTTGAGTCTTCGATTTGTTCTTTCTCTGGTCCTCTGGGTAGTTACAGGTTACCCCAAGTTTGGCACAACGTGTGCACTCTGGTTGTGTAGCGTCACATTTCAACTTCTTGATACGACAAGTATCGCACGCAATGGTGACGCGTTTTCTCTCTCTAGCCATGATGGTATATGTGGTATCTTGGCAGATATACACATATACGTGTTTTTGGTGGCGTAGCCGTGGTTGGAAGAGGATCACAAAGAGGAAAAACTGTGGATGTTGATCCGGGTGTTCAGCGCGCAACACCCGAAGAACGCTGTGAAGAGTCCTTGGAACTGTAGTTATTCATACCTATTGTATTGGTGGTCTGTATGCTTCCCTTTCTGTTCTTCAGCCTCTTTACCCTCCAGCGATTGGTGTTTCTCATCCTTCTTTTGGGCCTTAGTTTCTGTCCATCCTGGGCCTAATTTGTCCACTATGACCGCCATTAGCGACTCTATCCGATTCATCCTCACATTCAGCTCCTCGATCCCCTTTGGAAGTGCGATATCCTTGGTGATACATGTGAGTCCGGGAAGACGGCTGGTCCCTTCTGTCGTTTTGATAGCCTTGTCTCTAATCTTTCGCTTGTCTTCAGGATACGAACAAGCCACCAAAAGCCTCGCACATCTGGTACATTTTGGCTGGGATCCATCGCACTTGAGCTTCCTCAATCGACACGTCTGACAAGCAGTGGTCACACGCTTTCTTGAATTTTGTTCCTCTCCAACTGGCAACTCTGGGGCCATTCTGCTCGAGATCTTAGGCACAGGATTCCGATATTTTGCCTTGGAGAAATAAAAGTGGCTTTGCAATTGTTTATAGTGCCCTCCTTTTCGAGATCCTGCTAAGGAAGGAGGATGAACCGAAGTCCGTTTACCCGATCAATGGACGCCTACTTTCCAAATACAAAAGTGAAACCGCAAGTACTCCTTTCTACCATGGGTTAATTACTCAGAACTCATACTATATCATATTCGTATTCAAAGAATGTCAGCTATACAAAACCCCAATCTGTGGTCAACAACCACCATCTCGAGCTAAATCAAAATCCAAACCCTTCAAAATCAGTCGTATTCAAAAACACATTTGGAATCGCAAACACCTGTTCCAAAATAGTGCCATTCTTATCATCATCATAAGCATCCAGCGTGGCTGGTAAACCTTGGTCCATAGGAAATGGAAACATAGCCTGTGGTGGTTGACCATTGTTGTTACCATTGACATTACCGTTAACATTCCCTTCTTGCATAGGAACGTTCATTCCAAGTCCAGGTTGACGAGTCACAGGGTCACCGTAGATGATGTTCAAATGTGAGCCCATTTCTGACGTTGGATGGCTCTGTTGAGGATAGTTCTGTGGCATCCCAATTGGCACTGGATGATTTGCTTGGTTTGCGTGACCATCGGAATTCATCAATCTATGAATCGAGGTGCGGTTTCCATCTTCAACATGTGCTTGATTGTTTGGATTATTTGCACCAATCTGAACAGCAGGACTTGTGACAGCTGAATGTTCCCTTGATGTTTCGTTATTCCACAATGTGACTAATGGATCCGTCATTCTTTTCTTCTTCAGTGCCTCCTTCTTCATTTCCGTTAAAACAGCATCATAGTAGTTGAGCTCGTCATCAAGGAACTGGATATCCAATTTCTCATCAGTAGTCTGATTATACAGAATGAATGCAATTCTGAGAAAGAAACTCAATGCAAAACTGGCAACGTTATAAGTCACCATATCATCAGTGTTTCGGCAATGGGTAGCATATCCCTCCATCAATCCTCTTCTCTTTTCAATAATCGACAAAAGATCACCTCTGACGAATGAAGCACCTGGGAACATGATGGCCCCTTTAAAGATGGTGAAGAATGCAGTGAAGAAATGGAAAAATTGATAATTGGAGCCTGGTAAAGATGCGCCATAAGTACGACCAGCGAAAACCATTCCCATAATCTTACGAGCAGCATCGAGACATGTATGTGCCGCTTTCAGTTGTGCCGGCGGTAATGATAACCAATCGTCTTGCGGTGAGTACTCTGTACTCTCTCCTGCATTTGTCCAACTCTTGGTCAATGCAGCTCTGTTGATAGCCATTAGACATGAATAATATTGAACATGGACATGTGCCATATCGAAATGAATAAGAGGTTCATCGATCACCGATAAGTCTGCACCTGGCTTCACAGCGGTTGGAATTCTTTTCATCACTTTATCAAGACCATCCTGGAGCACGTTGATTCTCCTCAACGATTCATCACGATTGAGGTCGTTCAACCCATTGCCACTATGAAGTTCCTTATATATTACAGAGGCGTATCCAAGAACACAGGAATGATAATATGTCAAAAGCATCTTAAAAGGACCTGCTTGATACTGAGCCAAAGTCAAATCTTTGATCTCACTCAACACATCGCAATCAGGACTCATTAATATGTTCAACTTCTCCTTTGGAACATCATTCAGCATGACGTCGAGATAATCATGTGTGAAAACAGATGAAACATCATCAACTTCAATCACCGGTGGTTTACCAGTCTTGAAACAGGTATCACGATCAACCATAAAGACACATAACCAAAGCCTACGCCTCATCACTGCCTCCTCTGGACTCAAGTCTGCAAATGATTCTTGACGATGTAGACCCATTTCTTGGGCATAACGAACCATAGTGGCGACAATGATATATGCTTGTGGGAAAGTTTTGATGCATTCCGAGTAGACAACCATGAGCATCAATCCTTGAATGGTACGAATACCTTCACTCATCAAGGAGACTCTATGATAATAATAAATGGCATTCCTGATATGTTTCAGTCTCAAATCTTGGAGGAAAGCAACAGTCTTTTCATCTTGTGTGTTATCTGGCTCAATAGCCAAGATCGATGATATTGACAACACCAAATTCATACAGAGAAGATCTGAGTTTGTGACTCTATTCTTCTTGTAATTGTATGGAACATTACTATTAGGATCAGAAATCATGTAGTAAAGGTTAAACAGAGCACGAACATCCGTCTCGGAGAGGAAAAGATGGGACACCATAAACACTGAATAAAACTTCTGGATCAATGATTCAATAATTTCTCTTGCAGGAAATGGAGCAATTTCAGATCTTTCTATCGGATCCCACCACATATCATTCGCTGATAAAAATACCACCGCTGTTTTCTCATGAAATGACTCAAACCTGGCGGATAAAGTTTGATCACCAGTACGTTTCTGTAACCAGGATATACTCTCCTTACTCAGAACAGATAATGATGATTGCGACCCCAAGAACTTACTCACCGGTATACTTGGATGTACTTCATTCTCTGGCCTAGATCCTAATAATGGATCTGGACTTGCATCTTCGCAGACATTTTGGGAAACGTCACCCACAGCTGGAGCAGTGGCCGTTAACGTTGGTGGTGGAGTATCAAGTTTCTCAGCGATGGTGAGCATCAACGACTCCAGTCGTCTCATTCTCTGGTCCAGGTCACTCAGCTGTGGATGGACAGAGCTAACGACACCATTTTGTGGAACTGGATCTGCTGAAGATTCCTTGGGGTTCGATTTGGCCTTTCTGTTTCGTCTTTGATCCTCCGGATAATGGCATGTAACATCCAGCCTAGCGCATCTCCTGCACTTGGGTAGACTGGCATCACACTTGAGCTTTCTGGCTCGACATGTGCTGCAGGCTGTCGATACTCTCCTTCTCGTGCGGTCCAACGATGTTGATTCGTCCATCTTTACTCCCTATACTAGCCCAAACAAAGGGATGGAAGATGACATGGAGGCTGTTTTGGTAGTCTTTTTTTTCTGATTTCCGGGAGAGCGGGAATGGAACACAGCCGCTTTGCCGATCTCTCCAAGCCCCAGCGAATTTCCTGAGTTGTACACTTAAGCCATAGGAATGTCATATATTTCGTATCAAGAGCCTCTTTAACCAGATATTCTCTGCAACTCTGCGTATTATGTATTATAAATATGTTTCTAATTTGAATATGATATACCAACAAGCATTGAACCCAACTCAGTTCCAAATACCGTTGTAGTTGACTTGATTGAACAAGTCCAAGTCATCCATCGAAAACGGATATGTCAACATCTGCTCTAGGCTTTGACCACCTCTTCCAAACTCATTGAAATCGAGGTCCAATTGAGGAGCCTGCAATGGATCCAACCCTTGAGATGAGATACCCGGGAGTGGTGAATTGGTGAGTGGGAAATTAGTTTGTGATGGACCCTGCGTTGATGGAGGCATGGATTGGAAATTCATATCGAGCGAAGATGTTGAGTTCAAGTTGACACCATTCTTGGAAACATCTTGCTTACCTGTTGCATAGTCACTGATACTGGACTTTCTCTCAGATTCAGCTTTACCCGATGTATTCTTGAGAATAGTATGCAATGGATCGTATTTCTTCAAAGCAGCCGTACACTCATCTGCAATCCTTGTGATTTCCTTATCGGCGGCATCAAGGTCCTCCTTCATCTGTGTCGTGTCAAACTGGATCGAATTCGTAGAGTTCAAAATTGAAATTACTGCCAACTGGAAAAATCTCACACAGTAAGAAATGATTGGAAACATGAAGGTATCACCAAAATTTGCAGAATGTAATTGATGCTTAGGTAGGAGATGTTCACGAACATTCTCAATGAGCATCATATCTGATCGAGCAAACGGTTCATGTGGGAACTCCAAGATGCCATTGATCAAACATGCAAAAGCCGAGAGATAGACATATGAAGCATAACTGGTGCAGATTGGGTTTGCATAGGTCTCAGCTCCGAGGAGTTCCATCATGGATCTTGCTGATTGTAAGCATTCCAACATAACTTTTCTTTGGATCGTCGGGAAGTTTGTCCAGTTGGTGTGATAATCCATCGTACTGATCCAAGTCTTGTTGAAAGCAACCTTCCCCACCGTCATGAGGCAGAGGTAATGATGCATATGTGCGAGGTGGAGATCATAAACAATTGCATGTGATTTTATCCGACTAAAATCTGATCCTGGTCTGATGGATCTCGGTAGGAAGTTTAACAACCCTTTGAGATTGTTTTGCATTGCTTGAACCTTCTCCATCTGTTGGTCAATAGTCAATCCTTTCAAACTACCAGCTCTGAAAAGAGCATCGTATGTCTTTGCTGAGAAATCAATCACAAAAGCATGGTAGTACAGAAGTACTAATCTCCAAGGACCACGGTCGTACTCTTCCTCAGTCAGGTTCTCAACCGCACCGACGAAATCGAAATTCTCATCCAGAAGCTTATCAACAACATGTTCTGGGATTCCATGGAACAAAATCTCTTTGAACCCACTGGGGGTAATGGCTTCTTCGCAATCGACATTGATCACTGGTGGTTTTCCAGATTTATAACAATGGTCACGATCAAAGACGTTGATAGTCATCCATATCTTTCTTCTCATCAGTGACTCTTCAATTGGTAAACCTTCGTATGATTCCTTCTTGTGAAGACCCATCTCCTCGGCAAATCGCACCAATGTCGATAGCAAAATATGGTTCTGTGGAGAAGCTCTCCCAATCTCAGCATATATGACAAGAAGCATCAATCCTCTCAATGTTGAAATACCTTCATTCACCACAGAGACTTTATGATAGTAGAAAATCGCATTTCTGATATAATCATCCTGTGCTTTCTTCAACCAATCAAAGTATTCAGCACTATGACCAGCAAAGATATTCATGGATAAGATCGCACCAATGGCCACAACGGCATTCATCTGAAGGAAATCAGAATTGGAAAATCGGTTCTCTCCACCAACTTCCCCAGTCTGAAGCATATAATAGTATCGATCAAACATCCCGAAGACTTCCTCTTTGCTCGAGAATAGATGCACCAGTGGGAAACCAGAGAATAACATTTTGATCAGTGGAATGACGCGTTCTCTTGGTGGTAGAGGTTTGAGATTCTGTGGTTCTATAGGTTCCAACCACATCTGGTTCGAGGTCAAATATATGATATTGGTCTTCTGTTGTAACGACTGGAAATCTTTCAACATGGTGCTCTTACCCACAATCCCTTGGAGCCATCTCAGTCCCCTTGGACTGAATATTGGTATGGTCTCATGTGTCCCAAAGAATGCCTGTGAGCTTAACGCTGGGAATTTTTGCCCACCTTGAGTCTCAAGCTGCTTCTGTGAGGGCGAGTCCGTGGGTATAGATGGGTCCTCATACGGACTATCTGTGATGTCTGTTTTTGTGTGTTCATCTGAGCGTGATATTGGGGAGTCATTCGGAGTGGTGTTCGGGTCCAGTCTATGCACGAGGTTGGTGATGAGTGATTCCAGCCGTCCCATTCTCTCGTCGAGTGCTTGGAGTGACAGTTTTTTGTCAGCGGTCTTTCGTGGTTTCATGACAGGCCTTGGACGTATCCCAGCGGGAGAGTTGGTAATGGCCTTAGAGGCAGCAGCTCGCTCAGCTTTCTCAGCTAGGGTATAGTGGCAACTCGAGCCTATCCGAGTACATCTGCCACATGCGGGTTTGGCGGCATCGCACTTGATCTTTCTGGCCCGGCAGATGTCACAGGCCGTGGGAAGACGTTTCTTCTTGCTGTTGTCCTGGTGGGTATCCATCGCGTGCAGGGCGCAGGGAGGGAGTGTTTGAGGTGAATGGGGGGCTGATGAGTGATGAGAAGAGCTTTGTTCTAGCTGCGAAAATCCTGAGTCCCGCACAGCTTCCTATACGAAAATAAGCCCTGTGCCCGTTGCAGGGGATCACCCTGTGTTATCACCTATGAGGTCACTACGGAACTGTTTGCTACTGACTGGGTATCTAAGACATCTAAGACATTCCGGAGGCCAGAGTGCTGTTCAGTGTTGTAAATCTTTCATTATCGCATCCGTGCGGCTGTAATCGACTGAGTCATTACTCCATCTTTAAATCACAGTCAATATCATCGACAACATCCCTCTGTTTCTCCATATCCATAATGGTGTAATATTCCTCTTTTCTAACCGGCGTAACACTCAATCTCCCCCTCTTAACCAACACCATCTCCTTCAAATCCTCATGCTCCCTCAACTCATCCAACGAAATCTTTGCCCTTAGTCTCCTCGTGTATTGAACATCAACACACCACCATCTCGGTACCTCCTTCAACGACTTTGAATCGTAATACGTGCTCTTCGGGTCAAACTGTAACATATCGGGCTGTGCCTCCTTGAACACCGTTGCGAGACCTACTAGACCCGGGGTAGGCGCATTGGAATGATAGAAAAGAAGGACATCGCCCTGGGACATGTTCAGCATGTTGTTTTTCGCCTCGTGGTTTCTCACACCGTCCCATGGTTCAGATTCAACTTGGGATAGGTCCTCCAAGGAGAATTTCGAATCGTTACCGGTCTTGGGATCAATACGACTGTATGGTTCGGATTTTATGAGCCAATAGCGGACATTATTGTTCTTTGGGTCTTTAGGAAATTGACATGGGCTCTTTGGGGTCGGTTTTGCGAGGGATAGATCGGTGATGTTGATAGTTTCTGGTTTGATGGATTTGATGACTTTCACAGCTTTGGTTTTAGATATCCTTGGTGGCATTGCGATTGTTAACCTCGTTTCCGAATGGGACAGCTTTTTCGGTGTTTTTGGATTTGTTGATGAACTTTTCCCCCGTGGATCAACTTCTGTCAAGCATTCACCTATTGACGGTCTTCGGCAAAAAGGTGCAACGGGTGCGGCCCAGGGAGATGGCGGCTACATTCAGGCTAGAAAAATGTTAACACGTATATACTTTACCACAGACATCCAAGATATCGAACCACCGGACTCACACACATCTGACTCCAGAATCACATACATACGTGTTCAGTTATCCCATTCGTACTAGTGACTAATATTTCCTATTGATCCTCTGACAACTTCCAGAGCGCCTGGGGACCGACAGCGTACTGAAACTTACCTCTTCAGGCCCACCAGGCTTCCAAGTCACAGCATGGTTAATCAGAAAATCTGCCAGACTGCTAGTGTCATGGAAATATATCTTGTAGACTCGAATACGACCCTGAATATGCGGATCATTTTCAAGTGAAAGCAAAAAGGATGGGTATAACCAAAGAGTACTACACACATAATACTCTACAGGAACGCTTCAAAACAAAAAAAGTCTCTTATTAAACTTAATTAATCTTTCCCTGTTGTTTAAAACTTTCAATCAACTGACCCAACGGTTCCAACTCCTGATCCTCAACCAGATCAAACTCCTTCACAAGAGATATAAAATGCGCAAAGAACGAATTCCAATGAGCCTCCAATGAAAGATTCAAAATCTTATCAAAATGGTTGAAATACATATGTGCAAAGATTCTAAACATCTGTCTTGTGATGTTCTTTACCACCTTGATGAAATGAACGGGGAAGGGCACGCCGCTCTTCGTTGGGAACACCGTCTGATCATTGATCTTCTGCCCGATCCAACTGAGTACGAACTCGATGTATTGGTTTGCCGGTAATTGGGAGGTCTTACCGTTCTGGTCCACCCACAGGTAGTCGGTCTTGGGACCGGCATTCATCGTTGGGAAGAGCTCGGGCTTGACGTATTCAGAGATGATGCCGTAGAATTGATTGATGTTGGTATACATCTCGAATATGTTCTGAGCGATCCATTCGTTCTGATCAACGTATTTCGGTAGTTGGACAATGGTCTTGAATGATCCTTTCACTAGTGCGGTTTGTACAAATGGTTCACAGAGGAATAGCACCGATGAAGACTGCTGTTGTGGCTGTTGTTGTTGTTGTTGTTGATGTTTCTGCATCTGTTGCTTCATCGGTGAGTGTGATCTTCGAAGGGATAGGTGTGATCCATTAGGGGCAGAGTAAAGGGAGCTCTGGTCCTTTGTCTGTTTGTTCTTCTTGGAAGATCTTCCTAGACCTCTGTTGTGGGAGTTGTTAGTACTGATCTGGGATGGAGTAAACAAAGACACGGACATATTAAACATGGACATCATGTTGATATGGTGGTGAGCAGTGTTGGGCGACGTACTTGATGGAGCTGAAGAAGTTTGACATTGGGTGGCTTTAGAGTTTTGGTTGGAGGTGAACAATAACGTTTCCGTTGAGAAGTGTTCTTTCTTTCGTAGTGTGAGAACAGTTTAGTTCGAGAAGGGACAGGATGGAATGCAAAGCAGTTTCATCGGCAATCGCGCACGTGACTCATGGCACTTGAGTGACCACGTGAACTGCCACGTGATTTGCCACACAGGCGCGTTACAACTCGGGAAGAAGGAAGCTCGGCAACGAAAAGTTTTCCGTGATCCGACTCCCGAGGCCCTTCGCCACTCTACACACAACAAGTACACTCGAGGCCCTGTGACCATAAGGCCCATCTACACGTTTGTCATCTATACCAAACCACTTTTCTTTGCCAAATTGCTCTCATTTTCAACTACAAGCTCATATCCACGATAAGCACCACACAGAAACAGACACTACCCATCATGGAATACCCTTCACCACCAGTGAAAAGAACCAGAGTGGCTATTGCCTGTGATGCTTGTCGTTCCAGAAAATTAAAGTGTGACTCCACAAGACCAGTATGTGGTCGTTGTGTCAAGATTGGACAACCGTGTCATTATACCCAGATTGAGAAGAAATCTTCTCCTCCTGGGAACTCTGTTAGAAAATCATCGTTAGCTTCGTCCAGTAATGGCTCAAATGTTGCTAAGGTTACCAAACCAATTGAAACCACCAGAAGACAGAAGAAAGCTGTTCAAAATGAGCCGAACTCCAGTTTGAGCAATTTGAATGATCGTATGAGTCGCCTGGAGAACTTGATCACTTCGTTGGTTGGTAAATTCGACTCACACTCTACGTCCCCTGCAAACTCCACATCATCATCATCATCATCATCACAAGTAACGAACAGTATACCATATGATGCCCGTTCTGTTGATACATTCTCCACTACCCGCACCACTCCAAGCAGCACAGCATCGAGCACATTTGATTTTGGGCAAGGATCCGGGCCATCAGTGAGAAATGTTGATGCTCCATTACCAATCTCCAACACGATCCAGCGTGACGCACAAAGCGACGATTCTAACAACTCCTCTGCTGAGCCATGTGATGGATACCCGGATCATAAATATTTCGGATCACAATCATCATTCCCAGTGCTCAGTGTGCGTGGATTACAATTGTTACAGAGACTCGCTGGTGATGAGACCTTGTTGGATCAATTCTCACAGTTCCATCAGAAGACTACATCAATTTACCTGATCACGAACAAGATGTGGTTAGACCCTATTGAGAAATCCGAAATCAGGCCAATCCCACCAAGAGAACTGGTCCAACCACTGATCGATTCCGTGTTTTCCGACCTTGATCTTGTCGACTTTTTCATCCGTTCCAAAGATATCAATGACCTCTTTGATCGTTATTACTACGGTATGAAAAACCCACCACACAAGTCTGGGTATCAGAAACGTTTGACAAACTCGGACTTCATCTCCATCAATGTGATCCTCGCCATTGGCGCTGTGTTGTCCCTCGGCTCAAATAGGGATAGCTCACCGGAGAAAATCGCATGGTTACAAAAAGTCCAGAGTGATCACATTGAGAATGCCGTGTATTACTACCATCGTGTGGCCATGATCAGTGAAGGTATCAGAACCATCCAAGCCTTGCTGTTGTTTGTTTTCTATTCCCAATTCGCAAAGAGTTGTCCAAAGTCATACATCCTCGTGTCCACTTTGGTGAGATATGCACAGGAGATGGGTCTTCATAAAGCCGAGTCACTGGCGGGTCTCTCTGAGGATGAAGCAATGTTGAGACGTCGTTTGTGGATCGGGATCTATATGCTTGATTGTGAAACCTGTTTCAAGACGGGTAAACCACCAGTGATCCAGAGTAGTGATGTGACAAGTGTCCTACCGGAGGATTATAGAAAGTTGGTGTTTTATGGACTCCCACCTTGCAGTGTTGAAGAGCTGTTGCATCCTGATTACAACTTTGTCGCTGATGTGAAAGACCTCACTAAGGAGGAATACGAGTCAGGTCCTTGGAGGTTGATGTTGTTGTACTATCGAGTCCATTTGAACAATTTTTCCTCAAAGGTTTATTCTGAATTGTTCAGTGCTTCGAGCTTGAAGAATTGCACCGTTGCTCAGATTTTCACAAAGATTGAGGCTCTTGATGAGGAGCTTTTCAACTTGATGAAACTGTTACCAAAATCTATCAGAATAGGTGCAGATTACTCCGAGATCAAATTGGACGCTATCAAATACGATATCGCATTGACACATATGAATCATCAATCATTCCATATGATTGTCAATAAGGTTGCATTCTCCAAAACATGGATTAGTACCACTGATATTAATCAAACGTGGTCTACGTTCCCACCAAGACAATTGGACAAGATGAATAAATGTCTTGAAGCTGCGAGAAAAGTGATGAGATTTGTTAAGGAGGAGGAACATTTGAATCCATTGTATTCAAACATGGCCATGTTCCAATTCTTTTCATCCTTTTTCACATTGTTCACTGGATTTTTGGAATTCCCAACTGCTTCATTCGTCAGATCAGATATTGAATTGATCACCGATGTACGGAACATTCTCTTGACGAATAATAGCAGGGCTGGTCGTAACACCGAAGAACATTTCATGTGTGTTATTATCAACTATTGTGTCAGATTCTTCACAAAGATCTCTGTGTCCATCTATAACAGTTTCCACGATGATTCCATCAAGATGGGTTCTCTGAACCAAGAGTTACATTACTTTGGTGAAGAGTTGACAAAACTATCCAGAGAGTGCAAGGCAAAGCTCAACATTTCTGATCCAATGTCTGCCGTTTTGAAGAACTCACCAGTGTTCGCACAACAGAAGAACGACAAGCCGCCAACACCTAGTGCCAAGGGATCCATTGCCATGATGATGAATGAAAGTCCATCGAATGAAACGTCGAGCGGATCTGACTCAACACCGGGATCGTACGCTAACATTCCAACATCGATGAATACTTCCAACGTGGGTTACACCAATGGTCATGCACATGCGTCATCCGGGGTGTCGAACGGTACGATGGACATCTCCGATGGTCCATCACCTATGTCTACTGCTTTTGGAAACGGCTCATACCCATTACAAGATCACATTATGAACAACTATTCGATGGAGGATTTTGAGAATGAGAAGAATTCAACGATTTTCCAACAGTTGTTTTCAATACCGAATTTGTTTATGAACACGAATGAGTTTGATGGGTTGGCTGAGAATCATTTCCCGACTCAGAATGGTAATGGACCATTTTGAGAGCGGTTGAATGACTGTCTTGATCACTGGTTGGTCTACGACGTTGGTTGTCTTTGTGGTTTTAATTCTATCTTTGTGTCCGTTCTTTTTTGGTTGTTTTTTCATTTTGATTACGCTAGTATATACTTCTTTTGTTACTGCGATATTTAATATACGGTATACCATGCATAATGCCATTACATGGATTCGTAACTCCAGGCGCTCATCTCATGGTCCACCTTGTCCCTAGGTGTCCATAATCGTGGAGCGTGAGACGCGGTGACGCGCCCGGCCCGCAGTCCAAATAATTTAGTTTGTTTTTGTTTTGATTTTGGGGGGCAATTTGTTTAGCTGACTTATAGCCTATGTTACTGGATCGTTAGTGGTACCAGAATACGAATCCCTATTGATATCGCACTAAAGAGTAATGGGTCGAAGACTACCCAATAGACCATCGTTTGAGCTGGGCACAGGAGCCGGGCTTCCTCTTGACAAGCGCCCCAGAGCTGTGACAGATCCACAGTCCACACTATCAAAACCTTTCAAAGTTCCATTCAAAGCCAGATCTAGTGCTCAAAGCACCATGGGTAGGGCGGTTAGAGCCGCAAGAGTCAATGGCCCCAAGACATACGCCATGATGGACTCAGAGGGTATCAATGAGAATAAGGAAAACGAAATCATCGGTGCTGATGGTGAAGTGCTGATATTGAAGAAGAAAAACGCACTACGAAGAGTCGTCGATGAAAGTGATCACGCTGAAACAAGACTACGAAGATCCTTTACTTCACCTTTGGCGGTCAAGACCCACTTAAACAATGTGCCAGCGCCACCGTTGGGTACGAAGAGAAAACCGGTGATGATTCCAAGACCGTTACATGACCCTTCTGATGAGACTGCATTGGTGTTATATGATCCAACCGTGGAGAAGATCATCAGTGATGATGATTTGGAAGCTTTGGACAAGGCCATTGCTGAAGCTAAAGCAAGAGATGAAGCTATCGCCCAGGGTAAAGAAGTGTGTGAGATAATACAGGAGGAGAGACCATCAAAGAGAAGGAACGTCCACCGGTCATTGAATGAAATTCTCGGTATATCAAAAAATCCCAATGAACAAGAAAAGCAATATCCAGATGTTCCAGTTGTTATTGATCCCAAGCTCACAAAAATCCTTAGACCGCATCAAGTTGAAGGTGTAAAGTTCCTTTACAAGTGTGTTTCTGGTCTTGTGGACCCTAGAGCGAAAGGTTGTATCATGGCAGATGAAATGGGATTGGGAAAGACTTTACAGTGTATAGCATTGATGTGGACGCTATTGAAACAAGGTCCTAGAGGACGCAAATCTATCGATAAAGCCATTGTTGTTTGTCCTTCGTCACTTGTGAGAAATTGGGCCAATGAATTGGTTAAATGGTTAGGAGATGGTGCATTGACCCCGTTGGCGATTGATGGTAAGACCACGAAACCTACCGAGGTTGTCTCAAGTTTGCAACAATGGTCACTCGCAAAGGGTAGAAACGTTGTGAGACCAGTCTTGATCATATCATATGAAACTCTCAGAAGAAATGTCGAGCATTTGAAAAATTGTGAAGTTGGATTATTATTGGCAGATGAAGGACATCGTTTGAAGAATGGTGATTCATTGACATTCACCGCATTGGACTCCTTGAATTGTAAAAGAAGAGTGATTTTGTCCGGTACACCGATCCAGAATGATCTCTCTGAGTATTTTGCACTTTTGAGTTTTGCCAACCCTGGACTATTGGGTACAAGATTGGATTTCAGAAAAAACTTTGAATTGCCAATTCTTAAAGGTCGTGATGCAGATGCGAGTGATAAAGAGGTCAAAGATGGTGAACTGAAATTGAATGCTTTATCAACGATTGTTTCCAAATTCATCATTAGAAGAACGAATGATATCCTTTCGAAATATCTTCCATGCAAATACGAACATGTCATATTCGTCAATTTATCAGATATGCAACGAAAACTCTACAACCATTTCATCACAAGTCCTGATATCAAAAAGTTACTACGTGGTGTTGGATCTCAACCTTTGAAAGCTATTGGATTGTTGAAGAAACTTTGTAATCATCCAGATTTGATCAATTTAGATGAAGAATTTGAAGGTTCAGGTCATTTGATTCCAGATGATTACGTCAACTCTATCACTGGTGGTGGTAGAAACAGAGAGGTTCAGACTTGGTTATCTGGTAAATTCGCAATTTTGGAGAGATTCTTGGCCAAAATAAGGAGGGAATCAGATGATAAGATTGTTTTAATTTCAAATTATACTCAGACTTTGGATCTCATTGAAAAGATGTGCAGACACAACAAATATGGATCTTTGAGACTTGATGGTACGATGAATATCAACAAAAGACAAAAACTTGTTGACAGATTCAATGATCCTGAATCACCTGAATTTGTGTTCCTTTTAAGTTCCAAAGCTGGTGGATGTGGTATCAATTTGATCGGTGCAAATCGTTTGATCTTGATTGATCCTGATTGGAATCCAGCCTCGGATCAACAAGCATTGGCTCGTGTTTGGAGAGATGGACAAAAGAAGGATTGTTTCATCTATAGATTCATCACCACGGGTTCGATTGAAGAAAAGATCTTCCAAAGACAATCTATGAAGATGTCACTTTCATCAGCAGTGGTTGATGAGAAGGAAGATGTTGAAAGATTATTCTCCACTGATAATTTGAGACAATTGTTCGAATTTAACAAGGACACAATTTGTGACACACATGAGACATTCAAATGTAAAAGGTGTCAAGCCAATGATGGAAAACAATTACGTCGTTCAGATATTATGTTGTATGGTGACGCCACGACATGGAACCATATTAATCATGGAGGATTGATCCATACTAACGATCACCTTTTGAAGAACGAAGCAGAATTTGGTGCCATCAGTTATGTCTTCCAATACATCTCCCATCTCTGAGAGATATAGATAAACGATACATATGAACAATGGAATAAATAAAAAAAAAAAAACTTTAAAATCAATCGCATTATAAATACAAAATCTTCCAATATTATATATGCGACTTAAAAGAACTGAACTCCACACTAACAAAAAAAGAAACACACACACAAACGAGTAAGGACCGTCTGATCAACTTCTCTGAATGTTAAACAATCAACTTCCCGAAAGATCGAGATGAATCATTTAACCAAATCACCTATCCCAAACATCGTATCATTATTGAAATTCGACAAGATATCAGCATTCTCATCAATCTTGTCAAACTTATTAGCCCTATTCTCATACTTCGCCCCCTCACTCTTCTCACCTTCATCCAGCATATCATTCTTATACGTGCTCAAATGGGATGTTGAGGAGCTTTTCCGTTTGTGGAAATAGGTATCGGTCACTTCTGGGACGTCGGAAAACGTTGGCGTGAGACTCAGCACTTCGACACTGTGTATGCTATCAACGTCATCTTTGAGATATCCGGACCCCATGAGATCTTTTTCATAAGTCGCGAACAAGGCATTGTTGTTATTGATGGTGTTGATTAGTTTGTTATTATCGTTGGTGGTGCTATTGTTCATGTGATGTTGATTTGGTAATGATGAGTAATTGGAAGGCAATGTCGATAACGTTGAGGATCTTTTCATCTGTGAACCGTATTTCTTCATCGTTGGTATTGACTTTGTTGTCGTATCGTCAAATGAGGATGAAATCCCCAGTTGATCGTTAAAGATATTGTTCTTCTTCGACTGGAGATCCCCATTAAACATATCCATCCCTGAAGATCTCTTATGTGTGAATGAATTCGAAACAAGTTTGTGACTCTCATCATTGCCCCCATTCTGCGACACACTGTCATTAAACAAGTCCAATAAGCCATGTCCTCCTTCAAACGGCAATGGAACATCTTGGAAGAAGATCGGTAACTTATCGTTCACATTACCCATCCCCATCCCATTATCACCGGGGATGTACTCCTCCAATGGGATGCTGACTTCTCCCACCCTGGTTCTGGTGTTGGAATCCACAGGCTTGGCGGAGCTTAATGGATCCATTCCGATCTGACGAACACCTGTGGTTTTTTGTTTATTATCCTTGTTTGTCTGTTGTGGTGGTGGTCTGGTATGTGTGCTGTTATGATGGTGACTCGTATTGGCAAAGTTGTTATCATTTGGTAACGTGGAAGCAAAGTGTGAATTCTCTTTCAAATCAACAATATTTATCGATGACGAGCTGTTATTGCCCTGTAAACCCAACTCATTGATACTCGACTTCTTTCTTTTCCCATGACAGGAACATGCCTTCCCGGAGTCACACCCACAGGGTTTGTTGACATGGTTGTTATTCGATGAGATGGCCTTCTTACCACAGGTACATATCCCCGTGGAGTGGGAGTTCTTGGACTTGCGGAGTTCTTTGCAATGCTTGCACTGTGTGCTTGGTCGGCCTTTAGGCTTGATCATCATCAGCGGTTGGTCTGTGTGGTTACAGGTTGTGACCCTGTGGCCCCTGATGCAGCGCTCGCACGCGTACTTGACACCTCCTATGAGAACCATTTCGACGTAGTGGTGCGGCCGCTGGTGAGAACTGGCTGGTAGTGGGTGAAGAGTGTCATGATGAGTAAAGCTACAAAAGTCGCTTTTCTTGCGGAAGACCCGGCCCGGCAGAAAAGTCGGTCTACAACTGCAATATTTCTATGGAGCCTCTATTTAAAAGTTCTTGTTGACAAGCTCCTTCACGAGCTTCCAGTCCTCCGTCTCCGCGTAGTCCAACACAATCACACCGTTGCTCTTGCCAAACGAGTCGTCAATCTTCTGCTTCACCAGTCCCTCCGCAATCTTTGATGGCCAGCATTGTGGGTCAAAGAAGTTGGAACCGGAACAAAAGTTGATAAAGAGCTTAGCGTCATCAGAGTTGGTGGCGTTGTGCTCAATCGCTCTCTTGGACAAGTTCTTGACGTATTCCGCCTTCTTGGCAATGTCATCAACACTCTTGATCTCGTAGAAATCTTGAACCTGAATGGCTCCACGATCATCGTAGTCACAGTTATCCTTCCACCATGAAGCCTCAATACCAAACTTCTTCTTGAGATCCTCATTCTTGACACCAAATCTTCTGAACAAGACAATTTTACCTCTAGCGTCTCTCAAACGGGGGATTTGGGTGTTTAAGCACCATTTGTCTTGCTTCTTCTCAACATAGTTCTTCCAGATCAAGTTACCAAACTCATCTTGGTCATTGTTCCAAGAACCGTTACCTTCTTGCTTGATACTGACAATGATAGTTTCGCTCCGGTGCTTGTCCAAGAATTTGTAGAGATCATCCAAAACATCAGAAAGGTAAACATTACCTAAAAGCTTAACTGGGAATTTACCATGGATGATGATCAAGTTCTTTTGTTCATCCTCCTCACCCTTCAAGACATTCTTGGAGACTCTCAAGTCGAAGAATCTAACACCATGCTCCAATTGCTTGGTGATATCAGCATCTTGACATTGAACAGATGGTAAAGCGGTGTGACTGGCCGCAGAGTTATGGGTACCTGGGATAGACAAGTTGGAGATGTATCTATCGTCGCTGATCTCCTTCAACCATTCAGTGTAATTGACCATTGTGTATGTAATTCTAGTTGTTCAATTGATCGATGAGATGGGAATCAATTATCAAATGTGAATTAGCAAACCCAACAAGGCACCCGAACGGTTTTTATTAAATATCCAGGGAGCTTGGACAAGTTCAAATTTCAGGTGGAATGGAAGGTGCCACATTCCATCAAACAAGAAACAAGGGGAGAGATGAGAGCTGGAGTGGTACTACTACAGAAGGGCTTGAATCTGCAAATAATGATGAACCACCTGATCATAAATATTTTGTAAAATTGTAATAATTTTGGTGTCCATGACAAACCCGTGGTAGGTCGGGTCGACAGTTTGGCCTGCTTAGCTATTTAAAACTCCCCAATCGGGCAATATTCGCGGTGACGACACCGATACTTCCGAGAAGCTCCCGCCCGCTTCCCCAGAGACACCCGCACACCAAAGAATGCCCGAATTGCGGGATTTCGACGTCCGGCTGGCCAATCAGCGCGCAAGAAAAGGTGATTTGTAGCACCCCGGGGCTTTTCGTGCACTCTGGTCAGCAGAACTTCCGCATTGGGGGTGTTTTGCCAGTTTCCAGTCAGTCTGGGGCCAGTGGGGCTGCGGCTCGTACCGGGTCTCCGACTTACGGGCCCGATGACGATGACCAGTTGAACACTTGACAAGTTATTTTAAAACAAGTTTTTGGTTTGTTTCCTACTTTCTAATCTGACACCATCATACCCCAGACAGCAACACACAATGTTATCCAGAAGCTTCCTCCGTGTATCAGCGGTCAACAACATATTCACTCGTGGATTAGCCACAACCTCTGCCAAACTCCCAGCCATCAAGACTTTTAAAATCTACCGTTGGAGTCCTGATCAACCGGAGGAGAAACCAAAATTACAAGAATACCAAGTTGATTTGAACGAGTGTGGTCCTATGATCTTGGACGCCTTGATCAAGATCAAGAACGAACAAGACGCCACTTTGACTTTCAGAAGATCATGTCGTGAAGGTATCTGTGGTTCATGTGCCATGAACATTGGTGGTCGTAACACATTGGCATGTCTCTGTCGTATCGACACCAACACATCAAAGACCACAAAGATCTACCCATTACCACACATGTTTGTCGTCAAGGACTTGGTTCCAGATTTGACACATTTCTACAAACAATACAAATCCATCCAACCTTTCTTACAACGTGACTCCACCCCAGAAGACGGTAAGGAGAATTTACAATCCATCGATGACAGAAAGAAATTGGATGGTTTGTACGAATGTATCCTCTGTGCCTGTTGTTCAACCTCATGTCCTTCGTACTGGTGGAACCAACAAGAGTACTTGGGTCCAGCCGTTTTGATGCAAGCTTACAGATGGTTGATCGACTCCAGAGATCAAGCAGGTAACTTGAGAAGAGAGATGCTCGAGAACTCAATGAGTATGTACAGATGTCACACCATCATGAACTGTACAAGAACTTGTCCAAAGGGTTTGAACCCAGGTAAGGCCATTGCTGAGATTAAGAAGAGTTTGGCTATTTAAGTGCAAAAAAGAACGGGAGATAGGGGGAACGGTGTAACGATTGATACTTAATTTTTTGCATGGAGGGTTCGGATGATTACAGTCTCTGTGAGATGTTCATTGGATGAGTCTTCTTATTTATATATATTCATTGATTTATTAACAACATATTTCAATGTCATTGTTTGTAGGAAATATACCCTGAATATATCTCACTACGAAGACACGGCTGGACTGCTGTGTTGTTGTGCATTCTGGTGTTGCTTTTGTTGTCTTTTCCGCCATCCAAACATACTCCACCTCTCAACTTGCAAGACAGTGGCCAGCGTCGGAAATAATATTTGCCGTATGGAAAAATATTTAAGCTTATTGGACTTTCTTGAGACCCCAGTATTCTGCTGCCGCTAGAACTGGGCCTTGTTCAGCTCCTATTGTTTACCCCAGGTGTGATCCGAAGCGAAAGCACGTCGTGTATTTTTCTAGCGAACAACTCTTGAGGTCATTAAACTACATCTCATTGGTTCAATAGAATATAGTGGCAGGGATCTTCACTGCTCTTGTAGCTTCATTTTAAGAAGTTACAGATGATTGAGCAGTTGTCTGAACCTTGTTCTATGTTACCCGCCCAGTGCTGACCACAGTATTTGACTAGTGCCTCGGGTAGACTGGAGTGATGTGAACAGTATCATGATTCATGGATGTGAAGTCTGAGCAACAATTGTAATATGTTATATATATTAGGTATTCCCTGGAAACTTATTCAGCCGCTGAAAACTACGTTGTGTAATTATCACGGTAAGTTTATTAATAGATGTATCGTTCAATGCGAACCCCACAAGCCAAGCAGAAATCATTCAATATAAGGGTCAAAAATAATAACATTTCATATACAAATGGTATCTTAGCTATTCAAATATGATAAATTGGGGCTCAGTAACGTCTTGTTGAGCTTTCTAAGCGGGGTTTGATGTTGCCAATGCTTATTGTATGTAGTCGTCTCATATCAGAGAGAGTTGTGAACTTTTGAATTGCACTCCCATAACATTGAGCCAGTCTTTGCCAACTTGATGAAACTATCGACCCCACCAGCAATTGAAGAAGCAGCAGCTGATGCCTGGGCGAGAAACACATTCCCATTCGACCTCAATGGCACCTTATGATCCAGGTGTGAAGCGACCCATTGTTTCATCAAACTGTTTCTCTACTGTAGATCGATGCTTACGAAGGATCTTGGAACTTTGCAGCATTGCCGAATATTATCAATGGCTCATTGGACCCGACCTTGTTCTCCCATCGATTTTGGTTAAGGGGGAGCGTTGTGAATTTGATGGGGGTCAACAGGTTGTAGAAATAGTTGAATGATAGGAAGGATAGTGGGAGAAGGATGAAGAATTCCATTGATGAGATGGTGGAAATGATAAGTAGGAACCTGAGGTATGCATAACTCCGTGTGGGGGGTCTCTGTTTGGTGTGAGTAGTGGTTGGCAGGGTACAAGCTGTGTCTTTGATGTTTTAGGCAAGATGTTGAAATTCACGTGCATCGTCACATGACCAATTCCACGTGACATTTCTTTCACGCTTCACATTCCCAATGCAGCCTTAATTCCAGAGGGGCGGATCAAGAATCCTTCCATTAACAGTCCGAGACCCACACTTTTGATCCATGTCAGGGCCGGTGGATGAGCTCTAGGTGTCCGTTCGAGTGGTCCGGTGACAAAAACTGTCTCGACACAGCGATGAGTGAAATATAAATACCTTTCCCTTTGCTCACCACAGCTCACCTAGAAAACTTACAACCCTGCTTGAATCCACACACATACACAATGTCTGAACCACAATCCAAGAAACAGAAAACAACTCCAAGAGAGCCATTGATCATCAACTTCTTTCAAGCCTTGACTCCAGTCCTCCACGGCCCAGGTCAATGGAGAAACCCAAGAGATCAGTCCAGAAACTACGCTAAGGCTGAGCACTGGATCAAGATTGCCCAACTTGCCGAGCGTGGTAA